>JANBPO010002026.1:0-47412 GCA_024336825.1 Amorphophallus titanum | reverse complement strand
CATCTCGCAAATGGGTAACAGAAACCCACGACATGACAACTCACTTCACGTGACGGGAGTACCACCCACCAGAAGTAAGGCCAGATGCGTCCATTGACGACTTAGTCTGCAGCCTCGGGTGTCTCGCTACAATGCCCCAGACCGAAATTGAGACACCGTACAGTAACCAGGAACACAGAACAAGGACTAGCTGAGGTTGCGCTCGTCAACGTGGGTCTACCGCCCTCAGCCAAGTGTGCACACACAGACCATACACCCTAGGTCAGATCCTCTAGCTGGTTCTTGTCCCGAAGCCCAGACTCAGGCTGCACATGGGAGCCCTACGGTAACCAGCTTAAAAATCGTCTCTCTCGGGTAAGCCGCTCCACCACTCCCGGGTGGGTCAGCACACGCATGCCATAGAAGGCTATGACCAGTGGGGGCTCACAGAATGTGGACACAGAAAACCACGTGCGCACCCATCTCGAGTAACGAGAAGAAACAGGTGACTCGCAGCCACCAGACTTTGGACAGTCCACTAGACCTAATAAACTCAACGATCCTTGAGTCACGAGACTCGAGTCAAGACTGCTGCACGTGACGGCACGACGCCGTCAATCTGGCCTAATCCCTAGGTCCGAAACTACGATGACACGATTCTCAAGGCAGCTCACCAATCGCCTAGTGGATCTCTCATCCACGAGACACACGAAAAACCTCCAGCCCTAGGCTGGTTAACTGGACTCACAGTCCAAGGCCACACACACATGGCCCACTCAGAAATCACTTTTCGTAGAAACTCACACCGCACGGGGAAGACCCTCCATACTCATGCCGACTCACGATTACTCGATTTAACGCAATCACGAAAGCTCAGAACACAAGAGGGTCGTCAGGACCCTTAAACTCACGAGCACACTAATCGAGGTAACTCGGTACCTCCGGACATCCGAAAATACGGTCACGGTCATGGTCCCCACGGGGCGTCTGGGACACTCATGGGGTCATAGGTCAGTCATTGGGGCTCAACCGGAGCGACCGGAGACCAACACGACGCAAAACGGACATGGCGAGCACGAAATATTGCCTAGCGGTCCTCTCTGGACCGTTAGGGAGCCTAGCGGTCTACCCCTGGACCGCTAAGGCCAGCCTAGCGGTCTAGCCAGGACTGCTACACCCCAAAAACTCACAAACCCCTAGCGGTCACTCCCGGACCGCCAGAGAGGGTGGCGGTAGACGTAGCCTAGCGGTCAGTCGCAAGGTCGCTACCCCACTGACCTCAAACGACTCCAAACCGAAAAAACGGTCGCCTCCGGACCGCATGACGCTGCCCAGCAGTCTCCACCCAACCGATTGGCACCCCTGGCAGTCCATCGCGTGACCGCAAGGCTCAAACTGACATAGGGGGGGCCTAGCGGTCTCCACACGACCGCTTGGGACCCTAGCGGTCACTGGAAAGACCGCTAGGTCATCCCGAGCACGAAAATGGCAAACGCTGCGAAAAACTCCATTCCACGTCCCGTTCACACCCATGTGAAGAGAAAAACAAGGGAAAATAAGTCTCCAACCTCTCTAGCATCGAGAGGACTCATTTAAACCCCAAAAACGCGATCAAAATGCTAGATCGGTCGCACACCCCAAAACATGTTCTTTTCCCCCCAAATGCTCATATAAGCCCACTCGGCTCACCATGGCCTACCAAAATCACGGGAATAGAAGTACAAGGGTTAAGGATCTGTCCCCCTACCTCCACCGAAGATTCTGTGCGCCGAGGACGTCGATCCTTCGCGAAACGCCGCTAGAAACCCTTGCCGGGCACCCACGCTCGCGAACCAGCTCGCAACGTGCCACCGCCTCGTCCCTCGTCCCGTCCCTGGCCCCACGAACCTCACCGCCTCGCCCCTGTCCACCTCCGCTGGCTGCCGGAGAAGAGAGGGAGAGAAAGCGAGAGCGTGAGAAGAGAGAGTGTGAGAAAGAGAGAATGAGAGAAAGAGGGAGGTTAGACTATGAAACACTCATAGAAATAAACATAAAGAGGATGTAGAAATATCTCCTTGATTCTCCAATAGCCATAAGAGGATCTTTCTTGAAACTTAGGTTGGAGAGAGTTGAATCCGGAGGACATCGGAGTAGACAATCTTCCTTCTTAAAGATGCAATGTATGTTCCTTCAAATCCAAGCTCCAATCATACCTGCAAACATCAAGAACAAATGAATCAATATGCTCATGACTATGTATTGGTTAAAAGGGTTATCACAAATAAATGAACAAAAGAAATATAATATCTCCCTTTGAATAACCAATGAATCCCCTCAGAAGAAGGTAGAGTGCACTGGAAATGATGAATCGCAGAGTGGAAGTAGCCGACTTTGAGATTAAAACCCCCAAACACGCAGACCGTGGAGAGCAGTAGCAACAGCTTCCTGATCAAGGTTCAGGCTCGTGGAAGACGATCTCTCTAGCTTCTTCTTCCTCCTCCAGCTAGTGGCATCACCCTCCTCCACGTTCTTCTTCTCCTGCAGCAAATAGAGCAATATTAGCGCAAAGGGTTATCTCCTCCGATGGAGATCGCGGCCTACATATACAAGACAGAAGGCAGCAACAAAAAGACAGATTAGCCCATGTTAAAAACCCTTCTAAACTAGACCTAATCCAAGGGTGAAACCCTAAGGGTATAGGTGTAAAATAGCCAAGCCAATCGGGCCATGAAATGGGTAATTCGCAAACAATCTGAAAACCATGATCTGGACGAACCAGAGAAAGTGTCGACTCTTAGAGTTGATGTGGATCTAGAGGGGGATGAATAGATCAATCACCTTTATAAAAATTTCTACAATAGCTAATCAGGTGCGAAATTAAAACAAGCTACTATACGACAGCCAGAAATTGCTATAGAATGATCAGGAAACCCTTTACCACAACCAGATCAAACTGAGCAAATGAAGTAGATCGATTCTCAATCGGTCCTATGCAACCATCTAGGCGATCAAACCATCGTGAATCAAGCAACCACGAGACAGTAGGTTTTTAGGTGGTTTGATCTCTATCCAGAGATCTACGTCCACCCCACACTTAAGCAAGTGTGGCTTCACTGCTGATACATAGCTTCAATATTACTGATCCATAGCTTCGGGGAAGGCTTCCCTACAACCGCTGATCCACAACTTGGGGAACACAATCTTGGGCCGCTGATCCACAGCTTAGGGAACACAATCCCGGACCGCTGAGCCTTACAACTTCACCACCATAGGAATGCTCCTCTGTCGCTGACTCATAGCTTGAACGACGAGGTTTTAAAACAAAATGTAGAAAAACATAAAATCGAAATGCAAATGTAGCTCTTACCAAAGAGCGAATCGGCTCTGGTTCTGAACCACGAGACCGAAAACAGACAATCAAGTCCTCTTCTCACACAGCTCTCACAGCTCTCTGATCTTCTCTCTTAATTTTTCTGATGCTAGCTCTGCTAGATCAAACTTGCTCTCTGGCTAGAAGTTATTTTTACTCTCAATTGCGATCAACCCTTTCTCTCTGTGAATATTCCTCTACTTATAGATAGCAGTGAGATGGGCGTGTGGAAACCACATTTTTCGCCCAAACTTCCGTCTAGATCTGAGTTCCATTGGACACGTGGCAACTTTTGAGCTTAATGACTTTCCATGTGTCACGAGCATCACTTCGCTTTCTACCTTGGATCACGTGCCCTCCTTTAAGTTCACGAACAATATTTCTCCTGGTTCTCTAGATCCCTTTAAGTAAAGTCCCTGTCAAAAGATCGAACGCTTAGATGACATATGACAATCAGACGAATACAAGAATTGCACAGACTTGATAGGGCGCTAGAGCAAATGTGCACGGACTCAAACTGTTCACAGAGCAAACTTGGTCAGACTATATCCTGCTATATGGCAAGTATGCTTAGACGTGAAACTATGCACAGACTTAATATGTCTGTAGGGCTGAAAGATGCACAGACTTGCCATCTACTACATGGTCAATGCCAGTTCTCAGGAAACTTCACTGTCAGCCCTGTCAGTCCCAGATCTGAGAACCAGCGGCTCCTAAAATCAGCTATGGCCAGCACTGAAAATTCTAAATTCCTTTCTCCACCTGGGGTGGTAGTATTTTGAGATAGCTCTCCAACGCCACCGACCCCGCATCGATACGACGTCGGTGCTGATCGCAGCAACACTTCTCACCGGGTCGCGCGCAGCAGAACAGCGGTTCCGGTTCGTGGACAGCACTCGACGACCATCCCCGAGACAGCCACACCGCCTTCCGCGAGGCCGATCGGCACGCCTCCACCCACGGGACCGCCCAACCAGGAGTCACCGACACAGCAGCAGCATTCGGCATCCCCGGACCGTCAACCAGGACGTGGGCCCCGCGAGTACTTGCACGTGCCACCGCCAAAGTGGCCCCGAGTGCTGCTCGTCAACCCGACGCGTCACTCCCGGGTCTCGTGTGTAGTCCTTTACCTTCCTGTATGGAGTGGGCAGAATTCATCACCTCTGTAATTATTATTAACTGTTGTATCGGGAGTACGGGTTCGACCGGGATCATCTTCCCCACGTCCGGAGCGTGGAGGTAAACCCGCCACCCCCTTGTAGTCTAGTTACTTGCTTTCTTAGTATATATCTATTTGCCGCTGCTAGAGAGAACATGTTTTAGGATCCTACCTCCAATCAAGGCAATCACCACTGTGAGAGAGAGAGCAAGACCCGTCCCGTGACCCGACCCGGGCACGAGTGAGCGAGTAGACCACCCTTGATTCGCTGCCGGTTTCTCAACCGTGCAAGTTCGACGCTTCCCTCGCTAGGGACGACCGCGAGCTTGCTTAGAGTTTAGGTCGAGTCATAGTCCGTCCTGCATCAGCCCTTGTGTCACGAGACTCGGGTCAAGAGCATCGCACGTGACGGCACATCATCGTCAATCTAGCCTAATCCCTAGGTCTGAAACCACAGTAGCATGATTCCCTAGGTAGCTCCCAAGCCACCGAGTTAATCTCATGTCCAAGGGAGAAGTGGAAACCTCCAGCCCTAGGCTAGGTAACTTGACTCATAGTCCAAGGCCACACACCTGACCCAAATGAAAAACACTTTTCAGAGAAACCCATGTTGTGCGGGGAAGGCCCTCCGCACTCCTACCGATTCACGTCGACTCGATCTAATGAAGCATAAATGCCTCAAAAACATGGGGTCACATAGACCCCCAAGACCTACGAGCATGCTAATTGAGGTAAATTGACACCTCTGGACACCCCTAAAAACCTGAACACAACACCCACAGGTGTCTGTGACTCTCACAAGGCTGAAGGTCAACCATCGGGTCACAACTGGGTCGACCGAAAGGCAAAACGACATGATCGAAACACGGCTAACATGGAAGTCAAGTGGCGGTCTTCCCCCAGACCGTCACTTCAAGTGGCGATCTACCCCAAGACCGCAAACCACTGGGTAGTGGTCCAGTCTGGACCATAACCCTCTGGGAACACCTGGACGAAGGGCGGTCTCCTCCCAGATCATAATCTCAAGTGGCGGTCTTGGCTTGATCGTCGCCATCCGGTGGTGGTCAGTCGCAAACCCGCTACTATATGGGACCTAAACGATGAGGTAGCAGCCGGACCCTAACTACTACTGCCAGAGAAATGGTCATCGCCTGACAGCTACTCGCTGGTTGGCAGTCTCCTCGAAACCGCTACTCATAGTGATGGTCCATCATGAGACTGCAACTCGGAACTGACTTAAAGGGACATATGGCGGTCTCCAGAGGACCGCCTCATAAGTGGCAGTTCTTGGTAGGACTGCTACTTCGTCCCGAGCCTGAAAACGGCGAATACGCCAGCAAATCCCATTCCATGCCCCGTTCACACCCATGTGAAGTGCAAAATAAGGGGAAACTAGTCCCCAACCTCTCTAACACCGACAGGACTCATTTAAACCCCAAAAATATGATCGGTATTGAGGTTAAACAGATATGAGTACATCTGAACTTGTGTTTGATTCATTCATTTTTCAGATTTTTATTTTAAACACATATTTTTCCTGAGTAAGTCTGGTTACATCAACACCTTTTTACGTGAGGCACAACATGTCTTAGGTGAAGTGACCCAGTTACTCAATGTGACAACCTTGTTGCCTCTCAGTGAGAACAGAGTGAGCATTTTGGAGTGCCTTTTTACGTGAGGAGACACCTTGATTAGAGGCCAGAATCCCCAGTTACTCGACACTACCATGCCATTGCTCTGCCAGGTTTTCAATTACTATAGTAGAGATAATTATGGCACTTCATGACATGAGTTTGCTCTATTTCTTTGATAGAGGACCCAGTTTCTCAGTGACCAAAATCATTGCTCTGACTCTATTTTCTTTCAGGTTTTTCTCAGACAGTGTTCAGAACACTGAAATGTTTACAAACAATACTATCTGCATGTATCTTAACCAGAGGAAGCCATGTCTTTTAAAGTTTCAGATTTCAGAAGGTTTTGCATGAAATTACATGAGACAACTGGTTAAGATTTATTAAACAAATGATTTAGATACTTTCATGTCTTTTAGATCAAAACATTATGAATACATTAGACTTAAATCAATTTGATTTATTACACATTCTTAAACCAGTATAATAGAATATTCTTCTTTTTGGAATGTGTCTGATTTATGATTCAGAAGCACCAAATAAAATCTTTCCAAGTTAAATGAATTAACACATTCAATAGCAACCAATCAATAGAATCAACAAGAAATTTTCCTTAGAGAGCAACCGAGGTCCTTGGTAAGCATGGATGCACAATGAGAAAGAATGAAACTCATGCTTTTAAACAAATTTTCAGGAAATCACCAACAGTGAATTGAACCAAGATACAGCAGAAGAAATGCTCTTAAGTGAGTCAAGCTTAGACATCAACAGCTGAGTATGGAATTCGAATGAAGCTCTCCTTAAGTAGCTTAAAGAGTAGCAAAGAGAAGTTACAGAGACCATGAGTAGAGAATAGGAAATGATGAGAGCCAAATTCATAAGCAGATGGATAGAGTAGGTACCAAATGATGTGAGTTCAAATAGTAAGAAGTTCAGAACCAATTCAGCTCACAAGAGTAAGAGATTGGATCGAATGACCAGATAAGAGGAGTTCAATTTATGTAAGACAAATGAGTCTAAAGACACTCCCCCTGTCTAGATGCAGTGAGTTACTTCTTTTTAGATTTTTAAATTTAATACAATGCTTATGCAGTTCACTACATGTATGTAAGTGCATTAACGGTTCATGAATGAAATGAAGACTATGCAGAGAGTTGTCCTAAACAAGTATGCATGATTGACAAGAATTAACATGACAGACTCCCCCTATCTAGATGGCATGATTGACAACTTCAGATGTAAATTTCAGACATTGAAATCAATGAATGCATTGCACATTCAGTTGACACATGAATTCAAATTATGTGTAACAGATTTAAAGCAAATATGATATACCCGCATGAAGAGTATCTTATTTTTGATTTATGCATTTTACATGAAGATCATCATATGCATGACATAAGAATGCCTTGACAGATTTCCAAGAATTTCTTTGAGGAAGCTCATTCAGAAGATTTTTAGGGATCATTTATTAAGACAGCATGCGAGCATCAAATTTAGTCAATCCTATTTTTCAGAAGTACAATTTCATTGTCATTCCACTATCGAGATAGATATTTCAGCAGTGCATTGAGAGATATGAAACTTCATAGTGTGCAAATCATGACTATCATGCATAGAAAGATTGATGCGAGACGACTATAAGACTCGATATGTGGACACGATCCTATGACCTAGACGAAATGACGTGACTCACTAGATGACGCGACCAGTAACTATACGACCAAGTCATCACCTAACGTGGCTCCCGAAGGGACAAAGATGTCCCAAAACAAGAAGCACTCGCTCACGGTCGTCCCAGTAGTACGAGCTGAAGATGAATCCGATGAAGTGCGCTTTTGGCATCTCCAGCGGAAAATTTTTGGGCTTCATTGTCCGGCATAGAGGGGTTGAGGATCGACCCCCTCAAAATAAGAGCCATCCAGGAGTTGCCGCCTCTGAAGAACCTAGGAAAACTGAGGTCCCTTCAAGGTCGGCTAGCTTATATCTGCAAGTTTATCTCTAACCTATCAGGGCGCTGCCAGCCGTTCCACAAACTGATGATAAAGAATGCACCATTCAGCTGGGGTGATGAATGCCAGCATGCCCTCGACCAGTTGAAGGATTATTTGAAGACCCCACCTGTGTTTGGGGCACCTGTCAAGGGTAAGCTGCTCATTCTTTATATAGCAGCTACCGAATACTCACTGGGGGCGATGCTCACCCAGAACAATGACGAGGGAAAAGAGCAAGCTCTCTATTACCTTAGCCAAAGACAGGTGGGGGTAGAGGCCAAGTACACCCCCATCGAAAAGGTCTGTCTCGCCTTGATCTTTCGCAGTCAAGAAGCTGAGGCATTACATGCTGTCCCATGAAGTGAGTCTGATCTCCAAGGCTGACCCTGTCAAGCACATTCTCTCCCAGCCAGTCCCGAAGGGACATCTCGACAAATGGGCCATGCTATTGATGGAGTTCGATATCACCTACATACCACAGAAAGCCATCAAGGGGCAAACCGTCGCAAACTTTTTCACGGTGCATCCTGTGCCTGAAGACTCCCCACTGGCCACTGAGCTGCCCGAAGATGAAACATTGGAAGCGGACCAGGTTCAACAGGATGTGTGACAGTTGTACTTCGATGGGACTTCCAGAACAGAGATAGCTCCCTCCGAACGCACCAAAGTACGGGCTGGAGCAGGCATCATCCTTAAATCTCCTGACGGAGAAGTGATGCACACCTCCTGCTGCATCAATAAACCATGTACAAAAAATGAAGCAGAGTATGAAGCCCTGATTATCGGTCTCCAAGTCACTTTGCAAATGGAGATCAAGATGTTGCAAGTGTTCGGCGACTCACTTCTAGTCGTCAGGCAGGTCCAAGGACAGTTTGATGTCCGGAAGCCCGAACTACTCTCTTACCACGCCAAGGTAAAAGGGCTCATGGAGCAGTTCTACCTCCTCGAGATAGGCCATGTCGCCAGGGGAGAGAACGCCCAAGCCGATGCCTTGGCGAAATTGGCAAGCTCGCTAGCAATCCCGCCGGATGGGTCGCTTGACATTCGAGTGATCAACCAACGTCAGGTGCCTAGCATGGTAGAAGGGGAACCAGAGGAAGAAGAAGAATTAGAAGTTGCCACAGCAGAAGCCATCAGCCTACCTGACTGGAGGGCCCCCTATATGTAGTGGTTCAAGTACCAACAATTACCCGTACAAAGGGAAGAAAAGATCAGATTGATCAGAACGAATGACTCTTATGAGCTTCAGAATGGGATCTTATTCTGAATCATGGTCGACGCCAGACAGAAGGTACTCCTCCGATGCTTGTCCATTGAAGAAGCCCGGAGAGTCACGAAGGAGGTGCATGCCGGAGCAGCCGGTGCACACCAGGCGGGACCAAAAATGAAAATCAAAATAAAGAAGCTTGGCTATTATTGGCCGATGATGTTTGACGACTGCTGCAAGTATGATAAGTCGTGTCAGAGGTGTCAGGAGCATGCCACGATACCCAGGAGGCCACCCGTGCCTTTGCATCCTACGGTGCCCAGCTGGCCTTTTACCCAATGGGGAACAGACATCGAGGCCCCATTGCCCGCCTTATCCACGGGTTGCAAGTACATCTTGGCAGTAACAGATTATTTCTCCTACTGGGCAGAAGCTGTCGCCTTAAGGGAGGTCACCGGGGAAATCGTCACCAGATTTGTCCGCCGTAATATCATATTCTGGATTGGCACCCCCGACCGAATTATCTCAGATAATGGCAGCCACTTCCACAAACAGAAGGTCTACAGGCTGGAAGAAGTTCCGAAGGCCCGACAGATAAAAATACACGTAAACTGCTAAACTCGATCCGGGACCCACAAAAGCAATCCGAAACCCACAGATCCTGATCCGATAATTATCTAAAAAATTTGGGACAGTACAACCCTCTCCCCTTAAACAAATTTCATCCTCAAAATTCAGGACAAACACGAGAACACAGGGGAAGAATGCCTTAACCAACTGACAACGTCGTCAGAGCCGCAGAACAGAAAACCTCAATTCTCATGAAAACTTCTGATCTGATGGACACAGCCAGACTATAATGACGAACGACACCTTGCTCCACATGCCGTACACACTGATCATCAGAGCAGGCACACACCAAAGGGCACAGTCTGACATCCCCTCAGTGATAACAACACCAATCATGGCACCGCTGCCACCATCTCACTCACTGAGGACATGCACTCCTCGTCACAAGAGACAAACCACCGATCAACGCCCATGCTCGACGGACCAACCCAACATCAGCTTCATCGCTCGCTGACAGATCTCAAGCCCTACACCTGGGCAACCAACATTGAGCTTCCACCAGCTCACGCAGCCATCTCAATAGACCGCAACCAGATCATCAACTCAGCGCCAAGAATCACCTCACACATGGCAAGCTGATAGCCAGACATATCATTGTGCCAACTCTGCCAGAAGACAGCTTCGACAAAGCCCAGATCTCACCTGGGAGGCACTTCACAAAGATGACCATAAGGTCTCACTGATACATGGCTCTCGCCATTCTCGAATCACAACCACCAGCAGCATTTACTGTCTGTGAAAGACCACTCACTGGTTGCCAGATGCTCAACAATGGGAAACCTCTGCTTGCTCAGCTTCTTCCTTCTTTCCTGGTCTCCCACCAGATCCGAAGGAAACATTACAACTCTTGAGGTCATCTGCTGACTCTCCATAGACCAACACCGCACCTCGAGCCAACTCTCACTCAGACACTGCATCCGATCTCGAACCTCATGCCAACTCTACCCTCTCAGGGGAGTACAGTGAAACCACATGACAGGATCTCTGGTGTCTTCGGTCTTTACCTCACTCGACTCAGACTTACAGGGGAGCCACCCCATGCTGGTCTCAGACCAAGGATCACTATCCAATGCCAAATGTCTCATCAAAGACCTCTGCACACAGGCATCGTCCATTATCTAATTGAATGCCATCTCATCTCAATCACTCTAAATGGATGTCTGTCAATCCTGGTTCTGCTCTCACCACAAAGTCACGGGACACACAACCTCTAACAATTCACGGCACACATCTCTAGGGAAGAAAAGTGCCATCCAAATCCACGGCAACCTGGTCGACCATGCCACGACTAGTGCACATGAGTCCTCAAGCAAGACACATCTCACCACGGTCGATCACTCGGCCAGCCCACTAGCCGCTCACAGCTACCAACTGAGACCCTTAATCTTGCTAGAGATCACTTCTCAAGAGCTCGATCTCATCCGAGGACACAACTTCCAACACAAGAATAGGGTACTCATACAGCACGCTTGCCAACATATTTCCCTGATTCTCCATTCAGTCAGTGCCACAAATCACACTGCCTTAAGCAATGGCACGGCAACGACATGTCTCACGCAACTAAGACAACGCTTATCGAGGAACCAATCCTCCCATGCTCTTCTCAACCTCAAAAATCCACCCATCGTAGCCAACGCTACGATCTTGAACTTGTAGGTTATGGGCCCACCACGCTTCCGCTGCATACTCTGATTCACGCGCACAGCTATCAAAGTGCCTGTGGACGCACTTTTGAGGACTCTTCGTTCTTTTCGTTAGTTTATTCATCTTTTTGTTCGTTTGTTCGATTTGTTGAGTGCGAGGGCGTGCCAGTCACCGAGGTGACGATTTATGCGGGCTTGAAGAAGTCCAGGGTGCGCTCGTTCTGACTAATCAGACGATTGTGTGTATCGTGTCGGGACTAAAGACCCGCCGTACCATAAAGGTAGCAGGGGAGGGGAAGAGCAGGGAGCTGTCGCCCCTGTTCAACCCCCATTCCTCTCTTTGTTTCTTTTCCTTGCTTATTTTTTTTCTTCTTCTTACGCTTGATGTATTTGGCTCCCATTTGCCATGAATAAAACCCTTTCTCTTTTGTTCTTCTCATACTCCCATCGTTGGTGTTGTTTCTCATTGGATTGGTTTCCCCTCTATGCTCTTCCACTGTCTTTCTTCTTCCCCCTATTGGTTTGGTTCCATTTGAGGGATCTCTGGCCTTCACCCTCGCCCATTCGTTATAGAGGAGGGTCCCTTCTCCTTCTCTGAGAGTCCAAACCCCAACACCACCGTTGCCCCTTGTCCCCTAAACCACCTTAAACTCTCAGCCCCTCGGCATTTCATCCTCCAGCTAAAGCCCCCTTGGCCAGTTAAACCAAACCCCCAGGCCTCATGGCCCTCTCCCTCACATTGGCCCTGAACCACTCTCAGATGCCTTCACCAGCACATACTAACCCTTCCTTGGCCGGTACATCCCTAGCCTGGTACAGCCTCCCGCGCTGGTGCACTGACCCCTACACCTCTTCACCGGCACAATCTTTGGCCAGTATGCCCTTGACAAGCCTAAGAGAGGCCTTCCCTTCCACGGTTTCCTCAGGTTTTCTGATGTTTTGTTAAAGGTGTTGCCGTCTCCGGACACCCACCTCAACTTATTGGGTTCCGCCACTCCATGTAGGTGTATTCCCTGTATCTCCCTTACGTCCGGAGTCAAGGGGAGATGCTGTCGAATTTTTGTCAGAAATAATAATGTGTTAAAAGGCCAAAGGAAGTAATGAACAAATAAACAAATGATAACAAGATACTCTAACTAAGCTGAAAGAACTAGGGGCAACATCAAGAGAAAAGGGGTAATGAACAGAGAATGGTTAAGAGACAGGGAGAGGGACCCCTCATGAATTATATAGAAAATCATTTAAGAAAAGTAGGAAGAGAAGGATAAAAGAAGAAAAGAAAGGCCTTAAGAGGGTGAAGGAGGAGTGGACTCTTCACCGGTGCAGACCGCTATCTCCTTTGTCGGCACGCTTTCAAAATCCCCTTCATCGGCACGCCCCTAAACTCTTCCACGGCATGCCCTTGGGCCCCTTCACCAGTACACTCTTTATTCTCCCTCATCGGCACACTCCTTGAGCGATGCCCCCTTCCTTTTACTGCTGTCTAGCCCTTCACCGGCACACTTGCAAGCTCACCCTCCACCGGTACACCTCCCTCACCGATACACCTTCTTCATCGACATGCCCTTCTTGTCCTTCAACGGCGCATTCACAGCCTTCCCCGGTGCACTCATCCCCTCATGGCTTCAACCCCGTGCAACTATAACCCCATACAAACCATGCACAGACTTCATCCCCTTTGCATCTCCAACTCTGTGCAAACCTGCACGAACTTGGTCCTCCTACACGCATAAGCCTTGCCACAGCCCTTGCACAGACCATTCCCCCCTTTGCATGTTCATACATTGACTTGGCCTGTAGCTGCACGGACTCCATCTGCACGTGCATGGACCATGCACGGACTTCACCCCTCCACACGCATGAGCCTTGTACAAGCCATGCACTGACTTACCCAAGGCATGCATGGACTACCCCCATTAACCCCGTTCATATGCACAGACTTTGTTCCTACCTGCATGCTCGACCTGCACAGACTTCATTCATACATGCATGGACCTCACTCCAAAACTTGCATGGACTTTATCCTTAACCCCAAACATGCATGGGCTTTGCCCAACATTGCATGGACTTAACCCCGAACATACATGGACTTTGCCCAGCATCGCATAGACTCAACCCCATGCATATGCATGGACCCTGCACTGACCTTACCTCATGTGCACTGACCTCAGTCTGCATGTGCATTGACCTTAGTCTGGAGGTACACTGACCTTAGTCCCTGTGCACTGACCTTAGTCTGCATGTGCACTGACCTTAGTCTGCAAGGCCACACGCATGGCCCACTCGAAAACCACCTTTCGGAGAAACCCACGTCATGCGGGGAAGGCGCTCCGCACTCATATTGACTTACGGTGACTCGATCTAGCGAAAGCAAGAAAGCCCGGAAGACATAGGGTCACCCGAACCCCCAAATTCTCACGGGCATGCTAATTGAGGTAAGACGGTACCTCCAGACACCCCAAAATATGGACACGGAACCCATGGGTGTCTGGGACATCCACGAGGCCGAAGGTCGACCACTAGGTCACAACCGGGTCAACCGGAAGTCAAAACAGAGCGAACGGAGCACGACTAGCACGGAAATCAAGTGCTGGTCATCCCCCTGACCGTCACCTCCAGGTGGCGGTCTACCCCGTGACCGCAACCCTCAGATAGCGGTCCACTCTGGACTGCAACCTTTCGGGAACACCTGGATGAGAGGCGGTCTTGTAAGGACCCAATATCCGATTACCGAAAAGGAACCGACGCGGTTTGAACCTCGGTGCGCCACCCACGAGTCTGAAGACTCGGAAGGGTTAAAAGATGGTGTAAGGGTGCACAAGAAGCTAAAATAACTGCAGAAATGACACAATGATCCAAATGATAAAGTAGGAAATAAATAACTACTCACTAAAAGCTACAAGGTCCAGTGTGTCTCATGTCCAAAATAAGTACAGTCAACAGAAAGAACAGTACAAGTACGCGGGGCATACCCCGACTCTGGTAACTGGCAACTAACCCTAGTCGAACGAACCACGAGGAACATCGGACGCACCACTCGACGAACCCGTCTCACCTAAAAACACAGGGGTGAGCCTCATTTCATAGGCTCAGTAGGGATCCCGTGGACCCCCACCTCGCACGAGAGAAACAAAGCCGCAAGGTACAGACGTACAAAGAAGGTAACGCTACCTAACGAAAGTACGACAGAATCAACAAGCATTAATAAATAAACGAAAAAGCTCTCTATAGCTAGCCGTACCGTATAGGCCATCCCCAGTCTGACAAAACACAAGTCCGTACCTGCCAGAAGATAGGAGCTCTACCCACTAGAAGTAAGACCGAATGTGTCCCCTGACGTCTTACACCGCACCCAAGTGCCTCCCTACTCGCCCTAGGCAGAAACTAAGACACACAACAAGTACCACGAACAAGGACTAGTTAGGGTCGCGCTTGTCAGCGCGGGTCCTCTGCCCCCAACTACGTGTGCACACACAGACTATCTGCTCTAGGTCAGGTCCTCTAGTTGATTTTTCCCCCAGCTGGACTCAGGCTGCAAAGGCAAGGGGCCCTACGGTAACCAGCCTACAAACCGTCTCTCCGGGTCACGCTTTCCACCACTCCCAAGTGGACCCGCACCCGTGTGTGCAGGAAAGTTACGACTAATGGATAGGTCAGTGGAGGTAAGACTCAACTCACAGGGATCAACGATCGAAAGGAAATGGAGTGGCGGTCCACCCGGGACTGCTACCAGCCTAGCAGTCACCCTAGGATCGCAAAATTGGCCTAGCAGACTCCCTGAGGCCGCCAGGCTCAGGCAAGCAGTCAAACCACGGCTGCAAGCCGGTGAGCCATGGAGGGCCTAGCGGTCTATCACCAGGTCGCTAGCCCAGCCAAACGGTCCTCAGAGGGCCGCAAGGCACAGGAAAACGGTCGTGCTCTGACCGCTACCTGACACGAGACTCTCAATGGTCAGAAACACGCACCCCGAGGGTGCTCAAACCAAGCGGGATAAATGGTCAACAATGGTTCGTTAGACAAGGGGTAGCGGTCTATCGCAAGACCGCATCCCTGGCCTAGCGGTCCTGGGCAGACTGCTTGTAATATCTTGGATTCTTACCGGATCTCTGTTGGGTCTTGGCGGATCTTTATTAAGTTGTTCGGATCCTTTTGGAGGAGTTTCAGATTGCTTCTGTAGCTCCTGAGTTGAGTTTTACTTTCCGTGTGGGTTTTTCTCCCGTTTAAGCTACGGAACCCTACGATGAGGATACAACCAGAGCTACTCTCTGAAATACAAAGACTTCAGGACAATGACCCAGTGTTAGTGGAAATCAAGGGTAAAATAGAAGAGCAATCTGATTTCAAGATAGGATCAGATGGAAGATTGTTGTTTAGAGAGAGAACTTGTATACCAGATTGCTCAGAACTAAAGAAGAAAATACTAGATGAAGCCCACAGGTCAAGGTACACGATTCATCCTGGATCTACCAAGATGTACCAAGACTTAAAGCGGACCTTTTGGTGGCCCAACATGAAAAGGGAGGTAGCGGACTTCATGTCTCGTTGTCTCACATGCCAACAAGTTAAAGCAGAACATCAAAAGTCTGTCGGTAAGCTACATCCTCTAGATATTCCCAAGTGGAAGTGGGAGGATATCGGCATGGACTTCATTATGGGTCTTTCTAAATCTAAAGGAGGACATGATGGGATATGGGTCATCATTGATCGATTGACCAAGTCGGCACATTTCTTGCCAATCAAGAGTCGGTGGTCAGTTGATGTTCTTGCCGCTTTATACATCAAAGAAATAGTCAGATTACATGGAGTACCTGTTTCAATCGTGTCTGACCGAGACCCGCATTTTACTTCTCACTTTTGGAAGGGTCTACAATATTCGTTAGGAACAAGACTCAACTTTAGTACTGCCTTTCATCCTCAGACGGATGGTCCAACCGAAAGAACAAATCAGGTGGTAGAAGACATGCTCAGAGCTTGTATTATTGATTTTGGTAGGAGCTGCTATGACCACTTGCCTTTGGTCGAGTTTGCTTATAACAACAGTTACCAGACAAGTATACAGATGGCACTGTTTGAAGCCTTGTACGGTAGATGTTGTCGATCACCCTTGTGCTGGGATGAAGTTGGCGAGAAATAACTATTAGGCCCAGACATGGTAAGGGATACCACCGAAAAGATTCAGTTGATTAGAGAAAGACTTCAAGTGGCTCAGTCCAGACAGAAGGCTTATGCTGACACAAGAAGAAGAGATCTCGAGTTCCAAGTCGGAGATCACGTATTTCTCAAGATATCACCCGGACATGGAATTAGGAGATTTAGTGTTAAGGGCAAGCTTACACCAAGGTTTATCGGACCTTTTGAAATACTAGAAAGAGTTGGCGAGGTGGCTTACCGCATCGCTTTACCTCCTCAATTGCCTGAAGTTCATAACGTGTTCCACATATCCATGTTGAAGAAGTATGTGCACGATCCGTCACATATTATCGATCATGGAGACTTGGTGATTCAAAAGGATCTCACCTATGATCAAAAGCCCATGAAGATCCTAAATCACGAGGTGCGTACACTAAGGAACAAAACCATTCCCATGGTAAAGGTGCAATGGAGTAAATACTCAGAACACGAAACCACATGGGAGACCGAGGAGTCTATGAAGAAGCGATTCCCAGACTTATTCTAAATGGTATGTACTCTACACTCTCCACATCTATATACGATTGAATTTGGGGACCAAATTCTTTTAAGTGGGGGAGGGTGTAGCAACCCTAAATTTTGAAATATAAAAAAACTAAAACAAAACTTAAAATAGTGACTTATTGAAGGTCGTCAATTCAAGAAATGACGGACTTCAAAAGTGGAGTCAATTGATCCGAATAAAACGGTAAGAATCCTATTTGGAATAAAATAATTAAATAGCGCCCCCTTTAGTGGCGTCATTTACTAAAACGGAGCGTTTCCCATCTGACGTCAATTTATAAACAACGCCTCTCATAGTGTCACCATTTTAATTAGCGCCCCTTATTAAGGCGACATTCCTTTGAGAATCGTAAATGGAAACAGTTCCAGAGTCTTGATCGAACAGGGAACTTAATAGGGTAAGATCAGCTAGGGAAAGGATTAATACGGGAAACCTTAAACCCAATCAAACTCTAACCTGTTAGGGACTCACAAAAGCCTATAAATACTCTTCCTCTTCTACCAAAACCCTCTGTTCGTCAATTCTAAAAAAAGTCAAGCATCAACCTTGATGAAATCATTGGCATTGGGTATATGCCATTGCAAGGATAGCGGTTAAGTTGATCTTAGACGAAAGGTCTAAGCCGTTGGGTTTTAGCGGTTAGCCCCGAGAAGAAGTCAAGCACCAACCCTGATGAAATCATTGGCATTGGGTATATGCTAATGCAAGGATAGTGTTTAAGCCAGTCTCAGACGAAAGGTGTAAGCCGTTGGATTTTAGTGATTAGCCCCGACAAGAAGTCAAGCACCAACCTTGATGAAATCATTGGCATTGGGTATATGCCAACGCAAGGATAATGTTTAAGCCAGTCTTAGGCGATAGGTCTAAGTCGTTGGGTTTTAGCGGTTAGCCCCAATAAGAAGTCAATCACCAACCCTGATGAAATTATTGGCATTGGGTATATGCCAACGCAAGGATGGCGTTTAAGCTAGTCTTAGACGAAAGGTCTAAGCTGTTGAGCCGCATTGATTCTTGTAGTGCTCATCACAGTGGGACTGATGATGGCATCGTCAACATTGGGTTTATGTTAACGCAAGGATTCAGGTTTCATCTGGTCATAGACTAAAGGTCTGAGCCACATTCCTTGGTTAAGACCAAGAGGCCATGGGCACCGAGTTAACGAAATCATCGGTACTAGGATCTTACCGATGCAAGGAAAGTGAGTGTTGCTGACTAAGGTCGAAGTCAACCCCTCGGCTAAGACCAAAAGAGGCCATGGGCGCCAAGTATAGTGGCATCATCAACATTAGTGCAATGCCGAGCAAGGGATCACCTACTTCGGTGGGACCGAAAGTTGGTGTGAAATAGAAACTCATTACAAGAGTCTTGTAGAGGTTTGTTCATTGTGGAATGTGGGTTTTAGCTGGCTACTGAACTGAGGCAGCGGTGCGATGTGTAGCTTTAAGTGCTTCGCATTGAGGGGTGAAAATTGAACTTCCCCTCGATGGTTGACAAGGACGTAGGCTCCACCTTCGTAGACTTTCTGAACCACGTAGAGTCCGATCCAATTTTCATTTAATTTACCTTTTAGATTGGCCGCCATCACTTCTTTTCTTTTTACCATGACAAGGTCTCCTTTCTTGAATTCACGCTCTTGACAAGCTTGTCAAAGGCGCGTGCCATGCGGGCTTGGTATATTTGTATGTTTTGCTGGGCTTTGATCCATTGCCCTTCTAAATTGGAGAGCTCATCTAGTCTTTTTTCTATATTTTCTTGGCAGTCTTTAATCAGTTCATGCTGAATTGCGACTCGTAGTGAGGGTATCTCTAGCTCTATCGGGACAACTGCTTCTGAGTCATACACCAATGAGAAAGGTGAGCAACCCGTTAGGGTCTTATACATAGTGCGATATGCCCATAGTGCCTCATACATCCTATCTTCCCAATCCTTCTTGCTAGAGCTGATCGTCTTAGCAAGAAGTGTGTAGAGAGTTTTATTAAAAGCTTTAGCCAACCCGTTTGCTTGTGGGTTGTATGGAGTGGACGTTCTCCAATCATTCTTGAATTTATCGGCCAGTTTGTAGACCTTTTGGTTCAGAAAATGGCTTCCGTTGTCAGAGATAATTCGATCGGACACACCGAATCGAAATATGATGTTTCGACGGATAAACCTGACCTTGATTTCACACGTCACCTATTTTAGAGCTATAGCCTCTGCCCAACGGGAGAAGTAATCTATTGCTGCTGGAATGTATCTGCATCCTAGTGAGGATAGGGGTAGTGGGCCTACAACATCGGTATCCCATTGAGCAAACGACCAGCTAGGTACTATCGGATGTAGGTGTATCAAGGGTCTTCTAGGGACCATAGCATGTTTTTGGCATTTATGACATGACTTGGCATACTTGCAGTATTCATCGAATATAGTTGGCCAGTAATATCCTAATTTCTTGATTTCAATCTTCATATTCGACCCAGCTTGATGAGCACCAACTGATCCGATATGAACATCTTTCATGACCATCCAAGCCTCCTCCATTGATAGACATCGGAGGAGTACTTTTCTTTTGGCATTTGCCATAATCCGGAGCAAGATTACATTCTTGAACTCATAAGAATCTTTTGTTCTGATCAATTTAATCTTCTCTTCCCTTTGCTTGGGTAGTTGCTGGTGCTTGAACCATTGTATCAGAGGTTCCCTCCAGTCAGGTGAGCTGACTACTTCTGCTATCGCAGCTTCGCATTCTTCTTCACCTGGCTCCTCTATCATGCTGGGAACCTGGCATCTATTTCTCACAGTGATATTGAGAAATCCATCTAGAGGGACTGCCAGTGAGGTTGCTAGCTTTGCTAGTGATTCTACTTAAGCATTTTGATTATGGCTGACATGGCCTATTTCTATGAAGTAGAATCGTTGCATGAGCTTCTTTGCCTTGGCACAATAGGGAAGTAATTTAGGCTTTCGTACATCAAATTGTTCTTGTATTTACTTGATAATCAACATTGAATTGTCAAATATTTGCAGCATCTTAATCTCCATATGAAGAGCAAATTGAAGGTTGATAATCAGGACTTCATATGCTGCCTCGTTGTTTGTACAAGGCTTGTTAATTACGCACGATGTGTGTAGTTCTTCTCCCTCTGGGGATTTGAGGATGATGCCAGCTCTGGCCCTAATCCTTATCTGCCCTATTTGGGGTGCTTCTGTTCTGGATGCCCCGTCAAAGTAGAGCTGCTATATAACTTGACAGTCTTGACCCACTTGGAGTGTTTCATCATCTGGAAGCTCCGTAATCAACGGAGAGTCTTCAGGGACCGGATGTGCTGTAAAGAAATTAGCTATGGCCTAGCTTTTAATGACCTTTTACGGCACATAGGTGATATCAAATTCCATCAATATGATGACCCATTTGCCCAATCGCCCTTTCAAAGCCGGTTGGGACAATATATATTTGATTGGATCAGCCCTTGATATCAGCTACACTTCATGGGATAGCATGTAGTGCCTCATCTTTTTGACCGTGAAGATCAATGCGAGGCAAACTCTACCCCCACTAATCTTCGACTGAGGTAGTAAAGTGCCTGCTCTTTTCCCTCGTCATTATTTTGGGCCAACATTGCTCCCAATGAGCATTTAGTAGCGGCTATATACAGAATCAACGGTCGCCCTTTGACAGGGCCCCCAGCACTGGTGGGGTGTTCAGATATTCCTTTAGATGGTCAAAGGCCTTTTGGCACTCCTGGCTCTAGCAGAATGGCACATCTTTCATCATCAGCTTGTGAAATGGCTAACATCGTCCGGATAGATTAGAGATAAATCTACAGATGTAAGCTAAGCGGCCTTGTAATGACCGCAATTCTATCAAATTCTTTGGAGGAGACAACTCCTGGATAGCTTTAATCTTGGAGGGGTCTATTTCAACTCCCCGATATCGGACAATGAAGCCCAAGAATTTCCCACTCTAGACGTCGAAGACGTATTTTATCGGGTTCATCTTTAGCTCAAACTGTCGCAGCCTTTCGAATATGATCCTAAGGTCACTTAGGTGGTCTTCCCTTTTCTTGGTCTTGATGACCAAATCATCAATGTAGCATTCGACTTTGCTGTAGAATATCTTTGTCATCGCCCTTTGATATGTGGCGCCAGTATTTTTGAGACCAAAGGGCATTCTTTTCTAATGAAATATTCCCTTGGGCGATCGAAAGGCCGTGTGAACTCTTTCGTGCTCAGCGATCCATATTTGATAGTATCCGGACAAACCATCCATGAATGATAGTGCCTCGTGGCCAGTTGTAGCATCGATCATGACTTCCGTGATTGGTGCCAAAAAATCATCTTTCGGGCATGCTTTGTTCAAGTCCCGAAAGTCCACACATATCTGGATCTAGCCGTTCTTCTTCGTGACAGGCACAATGTTGGCTAGCCATGTGGTATATTGATTTTCTGCTACAAAGTCGACGTCTATAAGCTTGTCGACTTCTTTGCAAATCTGACTAATCAGCTTCGGCCTCATTCGCCGTGGTGGCTGCTTCACCGGCTCGGCATTTGGGTCAATAGCCAGTATATGTTATGCAACTTCAGGGCTGAGACCTGACATTTCTTTATAGTTCCAAGTGAAGCAATCTCAGAACTCTTGAAGTAGTTTTATGTACTACCCCCTCTCTTCCAGAAGTAGAAGAGCACTAAGAACAGTCAGCCTGGGATTATCTTCTATGCTGAGGTTTACCCCGACCAGCTCATCAACAGTAGCTTAGCCGCCATCTTCTATTTCTGGGGGAGTCGGCTGTAAATTGATGAAGTCTTCATCATCTTCTTCAACTTCGAAGACGCCATAGGCATCTTCTTGCCTTATTTTACCTGACAGTAGAACTTCGAGCTTTCCCCCTTCTGAGCTACTTGGTGTTTGACTTTGTTGGGGGAGCAGTATTGATGCTGATGATGCAAATTTTGTGCAACTTAAATGCTAGCCTATGGGTGGAACACCTTCGGAGGCGGGAGGAAATTCTTTAATCCCTTGCCCTTGCGAGTTGCCATCAAAAATTGTGGCGGCTTCCATGGAGACAGACTCCCAGCACCTGCATGGGGTAATAGCCTTTTGATTTTCATATGCCACACCTAAACTCCCTTGTCTAACCATTTGTCACCCTTGTCTTAATCTTAACTGCTTTTGTATTTCTTGATCAGCCAATTAACTGAATATCTTGTTTACATATTTTTTTTAATCTAGTGGACACAATGGTCATCGCGGCCCGGTGTTTTATGGACATTTACATGAAGGATAGGGATCAGATGACATTTCGGGAATACCACAAGTCATTGATGAGGACCACACCCTTTGGTCTATATGTTGACAATGCTTCTCCCGTCACTTTCACCATGACACTATTGGAGGAGATTATTTACGCCCATAGTGGAGGAAATTACTTCTGTATGGATAGTAAGGATGTCGCATTCAGTGTGGAAAATGTGGGCATCATTTTAGGATTACCTTGTTCCGGTCAGCCGGTTCAACATATGGATCCGCAAAACAGAAGTCGAAATTGCATCATCGATTTGGATTTACAGCAACATTTGACTGGAAGAAAGTGTGCTCTCTGATCCAATAAATTGTTGCGTCTGATGAAGAGCAGGATGTGGCTGACACTGTTCGGTTGTGGATTGTACTCCTACTATCCACTTTTCTTTCCCCACGGTTGGCGCAATCTTGTCCATAACAGATGCTGTCATGCTTAGATGACATTGAGAGAATTTCATATTACAATTGGGCAGCCGCCGTGCAATAGGTAACGATGCACAAGTTTGAGGAATTAGTGTCGGTGGTCCACAAACGATGGTCAGGTACAATTGACCGTGCTAAGAGAAGAGGCGGGAATGCATCACAGGCCCATACATTTATATTTGGTTATTCTGCCACACTTGCTGTCATTTTTTTTTTATTATTTTGTAATAATGTGTCAACCATTAATTCTATTACATTTTAAAATAAATTAATATATTTCATATTACAGGTCTGGGTTTTTGAGCACACGCGAGTGTGGCAGCCACTAAGCAAGGTGGCATTTCCCCGACTATTTAGGTGGGGGCCATTTGTAGATAGGAAATTAAAATTCTCTATTGGATCCCTGCGAGACCAACAGGCATTATGAGTACTAAATTAGACTTCTTCTTTGTCATTCAACATTAATGAATAACCAAAGTGATGTGGTTTGAAATGCAGGTGATCGAAGAGCTCCTTGTTGAGCCAAGTGAAAGGGTGATGGTGTACGGTGGTCAGATGATGATCCGACCAAGTCATGAGGAGATGTCCTCATCAGCTTCATACATGCTTGTGCTATAGGATATTACCGCTACATTAAAGATCCAACAACGGCTTCTTGAGCAAATGAGGGCCTTTTTTCTGACTAAGGTGCAAGGGGCTCACATTGTCACTGATGCAGCACCGCAGGAAGTGTAGGGGGCTAAAAATGTTCAAGAAAATATTTCTCAAACTTTGGTGGACACTGCCACTGATGTCCCAGCTCCAAGGTCCCTTCAACAAAGTATGGATGATGCCATGCCACCGCAGGAACCCCCTGGAGAGGAAGTGTAGGGGGTTGAAAATGTTCAAGAAAATATTTGTCAAACTTTGGTGGACACTGCCACTGATGTCCCAACTCCAAGGCCCCTTCAACAAAGTACGGATGATACTATCCCATGTAAGACAGCCCCTGAAGAGGATGTGCAAGGCGATATCCAAGGTCAGGTGGAGGTGACCAATGGCCATAGTGACCATCATCTAGGTGTCTTTTCTCAGTCCCTTCATCAACGGGACGAGAAGCCCGTAAGGTAGCCAAGGGCACCTACAAAGAAAGCAGTACGGAGGAAGAAGAAGGTTAGTATGAGTTTGATCCTACTTTTTACAGTATAGAATCTAAGATTGGTATATTGCCACAATTGTAGATGGGAGATGAAGCCGACCATATCCAAAAGCTCCTACAGAGTGATTGGATCTGCAAAGGCCGGCTGAAGGAGATAGACGACAACATTGTGAATGAATTCATTGATGCTTGTGCCCTCGGGAATATTAAGTAAGTTGTCCTCTTATAGAGATTGGAAGCTACAGCTTTGGCCTGCGAAATGTGAGTCACTTTGCCTTTTAACTTTCTACTAGCAGCTGCAGAAGACTGGAAAGAAGATGCTGTTGAAGCCTGAGGGTGAACCTGTTGAAACTGTTGAGATGGCGGCGGTGGTGGGAGCGGAGGATTGAATTGTGTTTGGGATGGCTGGGACGGAGTTGCTGGAGTGAATTGCACCGAAATTACTCGCAACGGATAGTCCCTCACCACATGACCTGACTGGTCACACTGAAAACACACCACTGGCAATGAGCATGGTTTGCCTGGGTGGCTACCACCACACCGTGCACAACCCTTGATTTGACTTTTTGTAGAAGTCTGACGCTATTGGAAGGAAGGAGCTGACTGCTGTGTAGCACCAGACGAAGCCTGCTGGTCAACTCGCTTCTTAAATCTCTTCTTATTCTTGAATCTTCTAAACTGGGACTTGCTAGAAGAAGCCACACCACTAGCTACTGGAGTGGTAGAAGAAAAACCTGGAATAGGAGTCGGATAACCAGAAGGAAGTTGAACTGTCGGCTGAACCGACATTGCTTGAGAAGGAACCTGGGATCTCGCCAAATCCAATTCCAAAGCTACCACAGCCTGATATACTTCATTCATATTGGTCACACGGGCAACGATCAGCGGCTGCCTCAACTCAGCATGGACGCCACGAAGAAACTGCTCTATCTTCAATGCCTTATTTGCAAGTATATGGGGCACATAACGGCCCAATTTCATGAATCCGTTCCGATATTCAAGCACCGACATTCCTCCCTGGACAAGCTGTAAGAACTGATGCATTTTATCCATTCGGAGATAAGCCGGGCTGAAGGTGAGTTCAAAGGTGGCAACGAACTCAGCCCACGAAATTTACCGGAGCGGGCGAGATTGGAAAGAAATTTTTCACTCTGTATTCCACCATGTCAACGCCGCGCCCTGGAGTTGAAAAGTACTGAGCATCACCTTTTCATCTTCCGCGCATTCCATGGAGTGAAACACGCGCTCGGTGGCGTCCAACCATATTCTGGTGGCATCCGGATCGGTCTGGCCTTCAAAAGTCGACGGATGAAATAGCAAAAATTCCTTTAATGTACGTCCGCGACTGCCAAGCACATCCTCTTGAGCTGGAATCACGGGAGCCGGAGCAGAAACATCTTGAGGAACACTACTCGCTTCTTGGGGAACCGGGACTCTCCGACGCTGAGACGGCATCTTGAAACGACTAGCAAACAGATAATAAATAGAAGAATTCATTAATCATATGGAAAACATCCTAAGCCAACAGTAGATGGTGTAATTGGACTAATTTTGGATAATAGCTGAACAATTTCGATTCCTTACACGATTCCTCAACACCGCACTGATACCAACTGTAACGACCCAGAGCTACGGATACCGATAACCTGATGTAGCATCGACTTACTGGTACCAGGAACTAGGGAAGTCACCCAAGAGGCTGATGAGTCCCCTGAAGGGTTGGGGGAGTTTGTCGAGGGAGAGTATAACGAATTAGAATTACACTACGCGTAAATTAAATTAGATCAGTTATTTTAACTGAAATGCGGAAGTAATTAAAATATATCAAAGTGTTAGTCAATATACACTAGTCCAGAATTACCAAAAGAACAAGTCCACAATATACAAAGTCTGAATGTACAACTACACGGGGCATATCCCGGTCAAAAGTACAGAAAAGACCACACTGACACAGCTGGCTACTAGACTCGGTCAGGAAAGGCACGAGGTCCTCCGGTCGAAGGCTGGGGTGGCTCACCTGAAAAGAAGAATGGTGAGTCACAGCCAGACTCAGTAGGGGTCACGCGGATCCCTACCACGCAACTAACAAGTAGGCATGCAAATATAAAGTAATTAGAGCATGCATTTATGTAATTAAACACGCATTGGCATAATTTAAAACACATGGACCACAAAGCTGTAAAGTCTAGCTAAGCAGTTTAAACAACTCCAGGCTGATCAATAAAGATTATGTCATAAGCCTCTATAGTGGAAGAAACTAAAATATCTTTAACTTTGGAATTATGATTTTGATAACTCATTGAAAATCTTCTCTAAAACTTTTGGAAGCTCAATGGGACTTCGTATGTTCCTGTTCTGATTCTGGTGCATATCGTAGTTTCAAATTGCTCATGTGCTCAGTTTTCAACCAATTGCTTATGTGCTCAGTTTTCAGCCCTTTTGCACCTTCAGCTCCATATCTGATACCATTTCATGTGACCGATCACTATGTGCACTCCATCTACTCTCCTGAGTTCTTACTGAACTCATGTATATTCACTTCTGTATGCCTGATGACTTGATTCCATTCTAATCCCACTGTTCTTTTAAGGGGGAGATTATCTCATCAACATCTTTCTGAGATTCATTGTCAAATGGGGGACATATGGTTAGTCTCTGAAATTCTCCATTCCTACTTTTATGTTTTCGCTGCTTTCCATTTGTCAAGGAGTAGGTGTAACGACCCAGAGCTCCGAGTATCGATAACCTGATAATATCGGATTACTGCCACTAAGACCTGGGGACGCCACCCAAGAGACTGATGAGGCCCCTGAAGGGTTAATGGAGTTTGCCGAGGGGTTGTATAATGAATTGGGATTACAACGCGTAATATTAGTTAAATGACAATTAGTAACTAAATGTGGAAGCAAATTAAACTATCAGAGTGATAAAATATATGCCATAGTCCAGATTTACAATAGTCACAAGTCTAAAATTAATATAAAAGTCTAACTGTACAACAACATAGGGCATACATCGGCCAAAAGTATGAGCAGACCCACTCGACTACTACTGGCACACTACACGAAATCTCGCAAGGCTCCAGGAGACGGCAGTAGTGGCTCACCTGAAAGTAGGAAGGGTGAGTCACAGTCAGACTCGGTAGGGGTCACACGGATCCCTACCTCGCAACTAAACAAGTAGGCATACAAATGTAAGGTAATTAAGGCATGCATTTAAAACAATAACTGGGCAATTGGCGTAAATAAAACACATTTATAACAAAGCCGTAAAACCTATCTAAGTAGTTCGATAGCTAATCTATATGCCAATTAAATATAAATTATAGTGTTAGGAGCTATACCTACCAATAGAAGAAAGCTCAACTAACCCGGTGATAGGAAAAAGAAGAGACTCAATAGAAGGTAGAGACCAGATGCGTCCACCGATGGCTTATACTGCACCTCGAGCCACTCACATGGCTAAAGTCTCCAAGTGAGAGGTGTAAAAGTACCAGACCAAGTAATTAGTCAGAGTGACACTCGTCAGTGTCAGTCCAAGCCTCTGACCACGTGTGCACACACTGATTCTTGCCTTATTCAGGCCCTCTAGCTAGTTTTCTCCCTTAGTAGGACGCTACTGCTGGCCGGGAGCCCACGAAACTAGCTTAAAAATCGTTTAGCCGAAACTACCCCTCCACCTTTCCCAGGTGGGCAGACACTTCGGTCGCTAGGCTATGACTACTGGCTACATCACAAGGAAAGAGAAAGCTACTCTATCGGGATCTAAAATAATGCCATAGTTTTGTAAAATAGCTTAAACATGGCGTATATGCATAATGGAATGCATTAGGAACTAAGCTTACATCTTTTAGAATGCCAGGGAATGTAACGGACTAAGATCACCCCGTTACAAGGTGTGACAGATTAGGGTAGGGGTGTTACATTGCTAGTGACGTGCCTCCATCGGTCTGTTATACTCACCCGACAATTCAGAAAACACAAAGACAGTCATACAGTGTAGCGCCCGTGTCTTAATGGATCTATAGTGGTTCAGATCTGGATCCGTTTCTGTCAGATCTGTCGATTTTTACAGATTTTTTGGCTATTTTCTAGCATTTTTCTGAGAGAGTTAGAGTATTTTAATAAATAAAATGGGCATTTATATAATTAGAGAAAATTGGGGGTTTAAAGTGTTAAAATAGGTTTCGCTCCCTCGACAAACTCCCCCAACCCTTCAGGGGCCTCATCAGCCTCTTGGGTGACTTCCCCAGTTCCTGGTAGCGATAATTCGATGCTACATCGGGTTATCGGTATCCAGAGCTCTGGGTCGTTACAAGCTAGCCAACCGAGCCCCCTTTCACACAAATGCACATTATATATATACAGGGGAATCACTCGAATTCTTTTGTTCTAAGGTGAGCGCGCCTGGAGCTTGCCCACATCGCGCCAGCATCGCTGTCAGGCT
Source organism: Amorphophallus titanum (assembly GCA_024336825.1). NCBI lineage: Eukaryota > Viridiplantae > Streptophyta > Magnoliopsida > Alismatales > Araceae > Amorphophallus > Amorphophallus titanum. The sequence goes on along the minus strand of JANBPO010002026.1, from coordinate 18,843 downwards.
TCCGCGTTCGCCACATCACTGTCACCATCACTTGCAGGAGCATGGGTGGTCGGCTGACGGCATGGGCGCCCAACGATGCAGGGCTCGAGAGTTTCTATTCACGGCATATACTTCGATTGCCCGCCGGATCACAGTGGCTGTTTAACCATTTTAAGGTGTTCATCACCATGCCATTCCCAGGAAACAGGGGACCGGCATGATGATGGGATGGGCTTGGACAGAAGTGGTTAAGACGGCGTGGCCCAAGGGCGTGCCGGAATGGGTCTTCAACATCATCATGCTGGATAACCAAAGCAAGGGGGGTTGCTTTGAGCGCGCTGGGTAAACACTTGAAGGGACTTCTTTTAGAATTTGGCAGGTGGGCGTGCCGTATTAGCACTCCAAAATGGGCGCGCCGATTTAGCTTTTGAGCAAGTGTGTCGCCATTTTAAGCATCAAAAGGGGGGGGTGGCCCCTTCAACAGGAGCGCGCCATTTCAACAGGATCAAGTGGGTGGCGCCGTGTTAACCAAGCAAGGGGGTGGTGCCGTTTCAAGGCACGCCATTTTAAGGCCTTTCCACGTCGTTTTAAGCACTGAATGAATTCTTTTCGAAGTCGCGGCCATTTATATAAGTGTCGGCACTCCTAGAATGCTTTAGTTGCAATGCATGGCATCCATAGTGTTTCATTCGCATCCTTTGGACCTCGGTCCACCACTTTGCATGCCTTCCGGCGCATGCCGAGACTATGCCGGAGTTCCCAGCTTTTCTTTGATTCGGCCCTCGGCATGTCCAATTAGAGAATTGTGGCTGTATCTTCCACCTGAGGGGGCTTCCTTGATGGGTAGTGGACCACCGGGTGAGTTCTCGTCCTGATTGGGTGAGGTATGGGTTTGTTTGGCCTTCCCGTCTTCGACTTACACTTGAACATGTAGTCGCAGGCGCCGTGGGATCCTCGTCGTCATTTTTTGACGTCCACAAGTACCCGCTCAGACTTGCTACAGCTAAGGCAGCCATAACACAGACCTGCTCAGACTTACTCCAACATGCAACAAACTAAAATGTGCATGGGCAAAAGGAATATGCACGGACTCTATGCGATGCATATAAGAGATATGCACGGCTTGGATATAAACACACACAAGTGCACGGGCACACTTCCACCCCGGAAGTGCATGGCCTAGGTGTTCAAGAGAAAACATGCACGGACTATGAGTTTAAGCAAAAAACATGCGCGGAGTACCACTGTATATGCATGGACTTATGTAAGCAGGAGACCAAAACATTCACGGGGTATGGAAATATGCACGGGCTTACTTGTGCAGAACTAAAAGTGCACAGATGCATGTTTTTATAAAGCAATGTCAAAACATGCACGGATGCATGTTTCGTGAAGTGAACAAGCACGGGCTTAAGCACAAGATGCACACAGGAAGAAAACATGCACGGGGTTTGACGTGCACGGACATTGTGAAAGCGTGCACGGACTTTGTGTTAAAACCAAAAACTTGCACGGGGTGTGTCTTCCACGAGCTACATGAAGGCGTGAAAGGACTTGGTGAAGGCATGACTGAAACATGCACGGACTTTGGAAACGTGCTCGGACTTTGCATAGATAAAAAGATGCACGGACGTTTCAATGCTCAGACTTCAAACAAACACGTGCTCAGACTTTAAATGCATATGCTCGGACATGACTTAAGTGGAACTGTACATGCTCAGACTTGGTGAGGATGTGCAAGGGCGCATAATAGAGCTTCATGTGCTTGCCGTTGAAAGAAGGGAAGGGATTATCTCCCTTGTGGTCGACGACCGTATATGCCTCTCCTTCGTAGACCTTCTGAATGACATAAGGTTCTCGCCAATTGGGCCGGAGCTTGCTGCTGGATCTTCCTACTAGAACCTCATTTTCCTTGATCATAACGAGAACGCCTTTCTTGAACGCCCGTTGCTTGACCAGCTTGTCATAGGCACGTGTCATGCGGGCTTGATACACTTGCAAGTGTTTGTAGGCTTTGAGTCTTTCACCTTTAAGGTTGGACAACTCCTCAAGCCTTCTTTCTATTTCAGACTGATCCTGGCCTGGCACTCCGGCGTGCACATCAACGCGATAAGATGCTAGCTCGATCTCCACGGGGACTACAGCTTTGGCTCCATAAACCAACGAGAATGGGGAGCAACCCTTGGGGGTTTTGTAAATGGTTCGGTAGGCCCATAGGGCTTCGTGGACCTTTTCGCCCTAATCTCGTTTGCGGCCACCTACTATCTTGGATAGCAACTTGCAGAGAGTCTTGTTGAAGGTCTCGGCCAACCCGTTGGCTTGGGGGTTGTAGACCGGCGACGTCCTCCAGTCAATATAAAATTTGGCTGTTAAAGTATAAACAGTCTTGTTCTTGAATGACGTGCCATTGTCAGATATAATTCAGCTGGGGGTGCCGAATCTGTATACAATATAGTGCCTCACGAACCGGACAACTATCACCCCTGTGACTTCTCGTAGTGGGATGATTTCTGCCAATTTAGAGAAGTAGTCAGTGGCGGCCAGTATGAACTTGTGACCTTGAGATGAGGGTGGGAATGATCCCACAATATCCATGTCCCATTCCGCAAAAGGCCAAGTTGGCGTAGTTGGGTGGAGTGGGTTAGGCGGCCTCCGAGACACTGGGCCAAATGCTTGGCATTGGTGACATGTACGAGCATATTGGTTACAGTCTTCATACATGGTGGGCCAATAAAACCCCTTGAGCTTGATGCTGTTTTTCATCTTGGCTCCTGCTTGGTGAGCCCCGCATAATCCGAAGTGGACCTCGTGCATGACGATCTTTGCTTCCTTGGAGGAAAGGCGGCGCAGGAGGATTGACCGGTCCTTTTCATGGACTAGCCTGAAGAGTAGGCCATCGACTAGCTGGTAGGTTGTTGCCGTGCGTAGCAGTTGTATCCTCTGAGCCCGATCGGGGGAAAGCCAGCCATTCTTTATCTTTACGATCGGCTTGCGCCAATCCACTTCTTCAGGAGTATTCCCTGCTTGAATATTGTCGACCTTATGGACAGTGAGGCCAGATTCCTCGTCGAGCACACTTGGCATGAGCCTTCAGTGTCGAACGGTAATTTTCAATTCTCCCTCAGGCGAGAGCTTTAGAGCTGCTGCCAGTTTTGCCAAAGCGTCGGCCTGGGAGTTGTTGCCTCTGGGGACACGGCCTATTTCGAATAGGTAGAATTTTGCCCTTAGTCTCATGACCGTTGCATGGTAGGGAATAAGTTCCTTCCTCCGGACGTCATAGACATCCAATACTTTTCGGATGACGAGCTGAGAATCCCCGTACACTTTGATGCACTTAATGTTCATCTCCAGTGCTAGCTGAAGCCCAATGATTAGTGCTTCATACTCTGCCTCATTATTAGTCAGGGACTTCATGAGGGCGCAGGAGTTGTGGAGAATGCCGCCTTGCGGAGATACGAAAACTATCCCCGCGCCTGCGACGAAGTCTGTGAGACCGCCGGCCCTTTTGACTGTCCGGGAGGCACCATCAAAATACAACTCCCAATGTGGGAGGTCAAGGGTGAGTACACCCGGTTCCATCTGTGGTGGGACATTTTCAGAAAACTCCCCAGCTTCTTGAGAAGGCACCAGCACCTCTTCATCAGGCAGCTCCAAGTTAAGTGGCGAATCTTCTGGCACAGGGTGCGCTGCTAAGAACTCCGCCATTCCTTGTCCCTTGATTGAAGGGCCATGCTGGGCTTCTTGAGGGGGAACGTGGGTGTGCCGTTGAGGCTTCAAGGGGGTGTGCCGTTGGAGCCTTCGAGGGTGTGCCGTTGAAGGGCCTCAAGGGGGGGTGTGCCGTTGAAGGGCCACCCAAGGGTGTGCCGCTGAAGGGCCCGAGGGGGGGTGTGCCGTTGAAGGGGTTTTGGGCTCATTTGAAGTGGATTTCGCGGTTTATTCCGGGCTCGATTGACGATCCGTTTGTTTCTTTTCGAGGGCCCACGAGGAGTGGGCCTCCTTAGGGGTTGGTTTCTCTTCGCTGCTGTGATTCCGGAGACGACTTCACGACAGCATGTTGTCTCTTCGGAGGGTCCGGATGGGACGTGTCCTCCAGGGTTTCTTCAGTCGAAGTTGTTGTCGTTGCTGGATGGGCGGGGACATGCGGGCGTGCAATTTTGCACGTCCACAGGCTCCCGCAGTTGGATCGCCGGAATCGGTCGACTGGTGGCCTAGATCGATCGACCGATTTGGCCGATCTGAACAGAAGGGTTCTAGGAATTTCAGTCCACCGACCCAGGCAGGTCAGGTCTACCGAACTCCCATGTAGGTCGACCGAACAGAAGGGCCTGTCGACCTGTTCCTGGCTCCGATCGACTGACCACCCAAGTAGGTCGACCGACCCAGGCCCTTTGTGCCCGTTTAACTCCGCAACTTAGTTTTCACCCTCGGAACGCCCAAATGAATATTATAATCATTAAATCCATTAAAAATAGGGACATCTTGGCCTCGTTTGGGCGGCGGTCGTCCCAAGGTTCGATTCGCCAAGGGCGAAGCCTTATGGTTCTCGCAGAGGGTTTACCCTCATCGTTGGGTATTCTTATGTGAGTCATTTGGGGTTAGTGTTTCTAGTTTCTTATCTGGCCTTGTGTGCCGACTCGAGGGACATGCGGGTGTGAATAACTCGGGTCGGTTTTAGCTAGTTTATGTTCGATCTTGTGCCATGGCTTGAGGTCGTATTCCATTTGGACTTTTTGTACGTGCGTAGGCACTCCGATGGTTTCCGTGAGACTACGGGTTTACTGTTTTATCGTAGTATTGCCCTGGGGGCATTTCGTGGACGGAACCAGCGAGGATAACCTTGTGTGCACAATGCTTGTACAACAGAGGCGAGGACAGTTCAGAGCGTAAAGCGCCTTGGTTAGGACAAGTGTACGTCGTTGATGAACGCAGGGGTGCGTACCCCGGGTCAGGTTGCAGGACACGGCCGTGCTGTTGGGCGCAGAGGCACAAATCATAGCCAGTCCCAGGGAGAGGTGTGTGTGTGTGTCTCCGCCCCACTCGAGGATAGGGTGTGGGCCGCGTGCGTGAGACTTGAGAGACGGCAGGTAGAGTTACCGATAGCATTGTCGTGGCCCTCCCGATAGTTGAGGCAGAGCTTACACGGCAGCGAGGTCGTGGCTCCCCTCTTGGTTCCAGTTCGAGGTTTCTCCGGCTTTGAGGCCGTAGTCCTCCCGATAGTGGAGGTTGTGCCCTTGATCGCGTAGTCTAGGCTGTGGCTCCCGTCAGTAAGGATAGGCCTTCACGACAGAGGTGTTGTGGTTGTTTCTGGTAGCGTAGCTGGGGTTTGTCATTAGTTCGGTAGTTCCAACCGTGACGTCTAGGTTTTCTAGTAGAGAATAGGAGTAGTTTAGGGAGCCGTGTTTCCTCTGACCGTTGTCGCTACTACTCTTGCTACTGTGGTTACTGCTGTTGTTATTGTTATTGTTGCTTTTCTTCCTACTGTCACTTTTGTTATAGTTCTCGTTGGAAGAAGACTCAGAGACGCTTCTGTCGGTACCTTAGGGCCTTCAGAAACGCGGGGATGAAGATGCAGTGACTTCTGCAAGCTACTGGTTCTCTTTTGCCTGCGACCCAGAACTGCCTGTTGAAGAGCGGAGGTGGGGAATGGGGTAAATGGGATGGGAATGGGGGTGGATATGAGTGGGGAAGACTCCTGGCTGCTCGATAAGGAACTTAATCTCGACGAACGTCGAGAGGCGTTACTCGTCCAGTTGGAACTCTTAGATGAGAAGAGGTTGAATGCGGCCAATCACGTCTCTGTTTATCAAAAATGTGTCTCGCGTCATTTTCAAAAGAAGGTGATTGAACGGAAATTTGAAATAGGTAATATGATTTTGAAACGAAAATTCATTCGAACAGGTGGTCCTAGGTCCAAGCTGCAGCCAAACTGGGAGGGACCGTTTGTAGTTAAGCAAGTCTACCCTGGGAATGCATATCTTTTTTTTTTTAAAGCCAAAGTCACCGAGTGCTTCATGGGAGAGTGCACCCCTCAACCAGAGGTTGGGAATGTTCCCACTCCACCATGAAAAACACAAGGTGCTGATTTTATTTTATTACTATGCCAATCTGTACAAAACAATGGGGGAGGAAGAGCCCTGAAATTGGGCCTTTACAATGTAGAAAACAGAAAAAAACAGCCCTCCAATCTATACAATACTGCTCCCCTATACAATGAAAAAAGGTCAAAAGAGACAGCCCTCCAACCTACACCACTCGGCCCTCACTGCACTACAGAAAATTGGCCTCATGCACAATAGATTCTCCGGAAGTTGGGCAAGCCAATCTGATCAGCTCTGGCATATCCTCTTGCACATGGTGGCAGCTGACGAGTATTTGTAAAATCAGAATTAATCTTGGACTGTACAGCATAGTTAGCAAGGGCATCCGCCAACTGGTTCCCCTCTCGATAAGAATGAAGGATGGGACAGTTGTGGGATGCAAATGCATTAGACAGGTCTGCCCACCAAGGTAGAAGGGACCATGGGGGATTGCTTTGGCCTTTGAGAAGCTCCACCAAAACTTGTGAATCTGAATATATCACAGTTATACAAAGTTTTTTTGCCTTGGCAATCCTAAGGCCATCAAGAAGGGCCCTGCCTTCAGCAACCATGTTTGATCCATACCCATAGTAGTAAGCGAAACCAAATCCCAAAACCCCATTACAATCTCTGAGGCAGCCCCCCCCACCTGCAGCTCCTGGATTGCCCTTACTGGCACCATCCACGTTGAGAGCATAGCCAGTCACCGGGGGTAACCATCTGATTATGACAAATTTAGTATTCTGACTATGCACTTCAATTCCCATTCCCTTCAGCCCTTGCAGCAGCAAAGCCCCTGCTCTGGATTTAAATGTAGTGCTATCCAGAATGAACTTGATATCTTCCACAGCTTGATTACACAGATTGCTTAGCTGGGGTTTAACCCCTTCAAACTTCAAATGGCATCTAGCTTTCCATATATACCATAGTATTATTGCTACACTGGCCAGGGTAATAAGTCCTTCTGGTTTGGACTGCTGTGCTCCCTTGGCTGCAAATATTAATCTGTCTATGATAGAATTGATTTCCAGACATCCAGGATTGATAATAATAGAAAATTTGGCCCACATCATCTTGGCTATATCTCCTTCTAGAAACAAGTGATTTACATCCTCAGCCTCAGGGGATCTTGGGCAGCAAACACATTTTGAAACCAGTGAAATACCACATTCCTGAATCCTTCGGTCGACTGGAACAGCATGCTTTAAAAGCTTCCAGCAGAAGAGAGATACCCTAGGTGGGAGCTTGGAATGCCATATTTTCTTGTATACAATGTTCTGCACCTCTGGCCTGTCTTTTAAAAGACCATACACAGACTTAGTAGTCATCTGGCCTGAGGTGGTAAGAGCCCAGACAGGGATATCTTTGCCATCTCTTAAAGGAAATCTCCTCACTGCCTCCCTGAGCTGCTGACCATTTAGGACTTGCCATGCTGCATGTTGGGAGTTAGCTAAAACCTCCTGCACAGAGCTGCAACTATAAGTGGAGCTGCTAGGACTGTAGGTGTCAGCCAGAAACCGATTTCCATACCATTTGTCCCTCAAAAAATCAGTTGAAGCCCCATCAAATACAATCACCTTGGAATTCTCCACCAGAATACTGTGCAAGGGAGAAGAGGTACTGTAGCCGTGAACAGTACTCCGTGCTGAGTTCTTCATCCATTCAAGGTATTTTGAAGTTGTTCTTTGAAGCCATCTACCTCCAAGAAGGTGAAGAAGCAATCAAGTTTCAAAGCTGCTACCATCATCCTCTTCATCCACTCAAGAAGATCCAAAGAAGGTGATTCAAGGAAGACCGATTTGCAAGGAGGAAGGAATCGTTGTTGCTGAACCAAGAGGAGATCTTTGCAAGGAGATAGAAGCCTCTATTGCTAATCTACATCGGATCTCAGACAAGGATCATTCTGCTCTTAGTTTTGATCAATTCTTTGTGTCTTGTCTGAACCATTTTCATACTTGTTCTTCTATCATTTTGTTCAAACATTGAAGTTAAGATTCGTCCCTACCGTGGTTAGTAGGAAGGCAGTTGGAGGGTGTTCCAAGCTGCGGTGATATCGTCCCTACCGTTGGTTAGTAGGAAGGCAATCGGTGGTTCTCCGATTTACGGGTTGGTGTGTTGCACTAGTGAAGCCTCACCGGGATTTGGTGAGGGGTGGACGTAGGACTGGGGATTCAGTTCGAACCACCTTAAAATCTATTGTTTCGTGGTGTATTTTTATGATTGATTCGTTCTAGATGCATGCTTAGGTCCAAATTGATATATTACTAGTTCATCTTACCAAGTAAATCATATTATCATTCGATTAGCTAGTTCTATTCTGCTGTAACTTATTTTAACTAGTTATAAAGAGGACTGTATTGCGAAAAGAGGGACAGATCTATTCACCCCTCCCCTCTAGATCCGTCATCCATTACTTAACAGAGTCCTCCAGGACAGCCGGACCATGAAGGCCAGGCTCAAAGGAAGCAGCAGCGGGAGGAGACAGAACAGGGTCAGCAGCAGCTGTCGAAAGAAAAGCCTCATCACAGGGCTCCGCTCTCGGCCAAAATGACGTGGTTGGGCTGCAGGGGCAGCGGAGGCAGGACAGGAGCAGGGGCGGAGGTGGAAGAGACCCCCGCAGAGCCTGCCGGGGCAGGCGAAGGACGCTCCAGATCAGAAGCAGGGCAGCCAGCAGGCAAAGAACCTGGAGGAGCAGCAGCGAAAGAAGGAGACGGCGAAGAAGGCTGCATTCCTGGCTTCGCACAGCTCAAAAATCGTTTAACGGACATCGTGACAGCCAGGGCCGATGGAGCCAATATCCCCACAATGAACCGAAGGGGGAGACCAAGATGCGCTAGGTCCGCCGGAGGCCTAGCAGCCGGAGGAGTGATGAAGGTGGGTTTTGGGGGGGCCGGAGGCACTCCAGAACGTGCGAAGGAGCCCGGGGGGCAGAGACCCCGAGGAGGAAACTAGCCCGGGCCTGCAGCAGCGCCGTCGGACACGGCCGTCCTCGCGGCACTCGGCAAGATGATAGAATCAGCCATGGGGGGGGCGACGGCCGCCGGAGGGACAACGGCAGCCAGGGGGACGATCTCCAAAGCATGCTGCACGTGGGGCAGCGGGAGGACTTCCATGTCAAGGATAGCGTCTGCAGCTGGAGTAACAACAGGATGTAGAGGCACAGCGGCAGCAGGGGCAGAGGGAGGAGGACCCTCCTCGACGGGGACCATGACGGGCAGCACTAGGGGGGCAGCAGTAGAGACGCCCAGAGGAAGCTCACCCTGGGAGAGAGCAGCGGGCACTGGAGAGGAGGGATCCAACGCTTCATCCACAGCGGGGCCAGCAGAGAAAGCAGAGGGACCGACTCCCTGGACAGGGGAGAGCAGGCCCGAGGGCGAGAGGGGCCCGGCATTCACAGGAGGCGCCGATGGAGCGGGCACGATGGGCGTCGCAGGGGACCCACCAGGCCGGCCAGCAACCGGAGAAGAACAACCAGAAACCTGGGGGGCAGGCGCAGTCAGGGGGGCTACGATGTGGCCAAGGCGACCAGCAGCAGTGGACTTCTTGCACACAGGGGCCAAGTGCCCTAGACGCTTGCAGGACCTTATCCTCTCTATCTTCTTTCGGGGCATCCCGACTCTTCTGATTTCATTCCTCCGGAACCTCCGGACTTTCCCCGTGGGCATCGCGCCCCTGTCCATCTTATTCCTCCGGAACCTCTGGATCTTTCCCCTCTTCTAGGGCATCGCGCCCCTTTCCTTTTCATCCCTCCGGAACCTCCGGACCCCGCTTCCTCTTCTAACCAACCCCCCTCAGGGCATCGCGTCCCTCCCGATCTTCTCTCCTTACTTCTCTCAGGGCATCACGCCCCCTTTCCTGCTATCTCCCTGGAACCTCCGGGTCTTTTATCCCTTCTTCCAGGGCATCACGCTCTTTTCTATCCTCCGCTTCCGGAACCTCCGGATCTTTCAGGGCACCATGTCCCTTCAGATTCCATTCCCCCAAAACCTCTTTTCCTATCTTTTCTCCTTCTCCTTCAGGACATCGCGTCCTTCGTCATCCTTTTCCTTTTAAATCATCTTTTTCCACACCTTTTCCCAGGGGATCGCGTCCCTCGAGATCCCTCCCCTCCGGAACCTCCGAATTCCGCTTTCCGTCATGATTCTCCTCCTTCACCCCCGGATCCTCCGGACCCTCCTCTTTCCATCTACCAATTTCTCCCTGCGAACTCTCCTGACCCCGGGTCTGACCCGACCTCTTCCACATCCACTGCTCTGGGCATCTGCCCTTTCTCCCATTGTTTTCGAGGCTTTAGTCCTCACCCCTCCTCCTAAATTCTTTGCTTCTTCTGTAAATTGTTCCATGTAATCAGGGTCTCCGCGCCTTAACGAGGGAGTTCTAGCCCTCGCCTCTCTTCCTTTTCTCCTTATTCGTCTGAGTCTGGTCTTGATACCACTCCTTCTTGTTAAGCCACTTCAAACCTTTTGTTTCCAGATCTTTGTCTGCCGCTTGAAGATAAATCTCGTGATTATTAACATTATCTATTTCAAAAAGAAGGCAAAAGTACGTATTTTTCATGGTTACCTCACGCATAGTTTTCAAAATGAAGTGCTTCTTAACATGATTAAGGTTGGTAGTCACGGCTTTATCCTAGCTTTATTAAATTTTAGAAAGAGTCTTTGGGCTTGCTATTGCAGCACCTTTTGGCTATGAAAATCCCGCGCTAAAAAGTTCAACGTTCTCTCCCCGCTTGTTAAAGAGCAACCCTTAGCTGGGCACTCCACACACTTCACGGCGTCCTTAGCCGGCTTCTTTGAGTGAACACCGTTCCTACTTCGGCCATGCCACGAGCATGCATGAAAGTCTTTCTCCTCCTTTACTCGGCCACGTGCAGGAGCAAGAGGTCGACGGATAAGATGACCAACCAAGGTAATCCCCAATACGAGAGAAGTCTCAAATAGGGGCAGTCTTGACCCAAATAAAGTGAGCTTTTTATGATAAATCTAGCCAAAAGGGCCATTATGAAAGTCAAGATTTTGAATAAAGAATTGTGAAATATGGCATGTCAAGAGTGGCAAAGTCCCCGCAGGGAAAACCCTGGTCGTATGCATGTCTCGGGTCTAAAAATGAAGACACAAAGCCCCGGCGCAACAGACCGCCTCTTTGAGGGGTATTACCTTGGAAGGGATTCAAGTCCCGACACCTCCCATCCTGCATAAGGCTTATCTCCAATTATTCTTCCCTTCTCCCTCCAAGGTTGAGTGTTTCTCAAGTATGGCCTTAATAGGGACACCGTTAACCATGGATAGTCGGCTACAAGGCGCCACCTTCAGTTGCACGCACAGCTATGGGCAGCTCTTAGTAAGAGGGGAAGGAACAAAGAACCTCCAGCCAGTGATTTAAGTATCCATCTAGTGCCGAACTAGTAATGCCCTAAACCCCACAAAAATTTGCATATTTGAAAAACCCCACAAAAATTTGCATATTTGAAAAACCCCACAAAAATTTACATATTTTCAAAACCCCACAAAAATTTGCGTATTTCCAAAACCCTACAAAAATCTGCATATTTTCCAAAACCACCACAACGACGTACTGGCCTGCGCATCGTTCGTGCTGATGGCTGCGGCGATGCTGATCAAGGCGGCCGGCGTGCCGTTTCATTTCTGGTTGCCCGATGCGCATGCGGTGGCGCCGTCGCCGGTGTCGGTGATTTTTTCCGGCGTGATGGTGCCGATGGGCTTGTTCGGGCTCGGGCGCTTGCTGACCATCGTGTTCGCCGGCGTGCCCGCGGTGGTTGCCTTGGCGCACGCGCTACTGCTGCCGCTGGGCGGGGTCACGGCCATCGTCGGCGGTTTCATGGCCTTGCAGCAGACGCATCTGAAACGCCTGCTGGCATATTCCACGGTGAGCCACGTTGGCGTGATGCTGGCGGCGCTCAGCCTGCTCACCACCCACGGCGCTGCGGGATGGCTGCTTTACATGCTCGGCCACGGCATGGTGAAGGCGGCTTTGTTCATGGCCGCGGGCATGCTGGCGGCGGTGCTCGATAGCGTCGACGAGTTCGAGTTGTATGGCCGTGCGCGCGGCCGTCCGGTACTTGCCTGCGCTTTCTTCGCGGCGGCGTTATGCCTGGCCGGCTTTCCCATCGGCATCATGGGATCGGGCGCCCAAGCGGTGGAAGGCGCAGCAAAACAGCTGGGTGATGATTGGCTGGGGCCGATCATTATCCTTTCCTCGGCGACCACCGGCGGCGCGGTGCTGCGCGCCGGCGTGCGCATTTTTCTCGGCAAGGGTGAGCGGCCGAAGCAACGTTCGACGCTGCCGCCGGAATCGGAGCGCGGCCCTCGTCCCTGGTTGTTGATGCTGATGCCTCTGCTGGTGCTGGTATGCGTGAATCTGGCGGCGGGCATGCCGCTGGAACGCATGGCTCGTGCCGCGGCGGCGACCTTCGTGCATATGCCTGCGTGGGACGTGCTCAGCGGCAAGCAGGCCTATGCGGCGCCGGCCGTACCCGCAGCCGTCGACGGCGGCGAAGCATCCGGCTGGCTGGCGGTCGGCATCGCCGTGGCGATCGCGGCAGTGCAGTTGTTCGCTGCGGGCTTGCTGAAGCAGCGCGTGTTGTGGCCCGCGCACATGTCGATCAAGACCTTGCGCGTCTTGCACGCAGGGCGCGTGGGCGATCAGATGGCTTGGCTGGCCGCAGGCCTGGCGATGCTGGCCGGCGGCATCGTTGCGGTAAGCGTTGTGCATTAGGTGAGTGCATGCCGGAAGGTCCTTCCATTGCGATACTCCGCGACGAAGCTTCCATCTTCGTCAACCAGCTGGTGCTGCGCGCCTACGGCAACGCGAAGATCCCGATGCAGCAGCACTCCCCAACCATCCTGGTCCCTAGGATATTGGCCGATCTACCCACTCACTATACCGGCCCAATCACGTCATTAGAGGAGGATGACTTCCCACCTTTAGTTGACTTTGAGGACCTAGACCATGACCCATTCAATCCCCTCCAATACCCACCCACTACCCACTCCCTACTACCCTCACCTACCATGCTAGAACCAACACACCTCTTCCAAGACCCAGTCCACACTGAGAGAACCATACACCTAGGGAACAAGGTAGTGCCCCACCCCATGATGCATACCTACTATGATCCCATTGACCCTCACAAATTGGAGCCCACAGGACATCACCCAACCTCACACATGGAAATCCCCCTAGGAGTAGGAATGCAGTTGCCTGGTCTCGCCACATCTCTTGACATGATTCTCAAGTCAGGTCTATTCATTTATATCACCCACATGTCAAGTAGAAGGCATGAGTGGTCCATATTTGGATGTAGTGGTCCACCCACATTCATCATAGGTCTTAAGCATGTCAAAAGCATCTATGGATGTCCGGGTCCCCCAACATACATCACCCCTATGCATGATAGGTTGACACACGGTTGCCCCGGCCCTCCTAGGTCCATCAAGCCGTACCTAGGTGCATTACATGATAGCTCCATTTTTGGTTGTCCCGGGCCCCCTAGGTCCATCAAGCTTTGCACAGTCGCATTACACCCTAGAGGTTCATCATCCTTGCATCGCCCCCGCAAACGCATCAATAAAAGTAACAAGATCAACAAAAGACTGGCCAATTCCCACTGGCGCCACCAGGAATTCCGCAAAGGAGGCTTTGTGATGATGAGGATTGAGAGGCTTTCCCCTAGTAAAGCCTCCAAGTTGAGATCACATGGGTCAGGGCCCTTCCCAGTTCTGCAGTGGACCAGCACAGACGCACATGTGTTGGATCTCCCCGAGGGCTACAAAGTAAGTCCCACATTTTATGTGGCTGACCAGGTGCCATACGAGGGCCCCACGATGACACCCCGTGAGGACGTCGAGCCCCTATCCTCCCTTGAGAGAGCCACCACCCATGAGAGAGCATTACCAAACCCAAGGGGCCAACGTGAGGCCTTCTATTAATTTTAATAATGGTAAGGAGATAATGGCACAATCTCCATTGGTTGGCATTGCATGCGGTTTGGGTAAATCAAGGATGGCAGAATCGGGGATTGGGATCGGATCGGCCGGTCCCAAAACGATCCGGAACGGTGGGATCGGCCGGATGGTTGGCAATGCATGCAGTTTGGGTAAATCAAGAAGGCAGAATCAGGGATCGGGATCGGATCGGCCGGTCCCAAAATGATCCGGATCGGTGGGATTAGCCGATCTGGCCGATCCCGATCGAGTCAGGCTAGCTGACTTGGCGAGGGATGCAAATGTCAAAAAAAAATTAAAAAAAAACTTCCAAAAAAGTTGAAACACGGAAAAACTGTTATACCATAGTTCTATATCAAATTTAATGTGAAACAGTTGACATATGCTTATCATTTCATAAAATAGGTGGTATACTCAAATGATGCAAGGATTCCATGAGATAGCTACCTGTCATTCATTGAAGGCGAGCATTGAAAGAGTTTTCTACATATTGTACATGGTAGATTGGTAGCTAATGGATACAGAAACAGCTAATACAATTTTTAAACCTGGTTTCTTAACAAGAAAAAGGAAACTAAACATATTAGATTATTTTTTAACTTGCTATCTGATGATGACTGTCAGAGAATTATTCATATTCACATTAGCATATGAATCCTTGGATCTTAATCTGAAGAATATAGAGTAAAGAGCTTAATTGCCCTAACTTAGGCTGAATTTGTGCATGCAACTGTCTGTCTTGAGCTTGATGTAACTACCTTGGTATTTTTGTTCCTGCTGCTTCTGTTAGGGCCTGTTTGTTTGGAGGATAGGTTAAGGGGAATAGCTTAACCAAGGGTTGGGTATTCCAAAAAGTAGACTATGCAAAGTCAGAAAGGCAAGTTCAAGGAGAAGGGCAACAAAAAACTCTGTCACTCCGGATCCTGATGATACATAGCGGAAACAAATGCAAGGAGGAGAGTGATGAATAACAAAAAACATTTCAGTCCCCAAAACAAAAGGTCCTACTGTGGCCCTCATGCAGAACTCAACCGATATGATTTGTAGTTCAGCCTAGGGTCGGCTTGGTGGAGCGGATCCATGCCACGTCTCTGAAGTGGTGTGCGCTCTCCTGAGTTCTCCCCTATGGATATGTACAAAGAAAAAAGAAAGAAGAAAAGTGAAAAAAAAACTCGCTGCCAAGATGGGAAATGGTAGGTCAACCAGACTGGCGGTAGAAGCTAGATGGCCCTACGCAAAGCGCGTGACAACACCAGACGTTGGCCCAAAATCCAATGGCAAATTTTACGTGAAATTGGTGATAACCCCGCACAATACTGAAGCACTAGAACCATATTTAATGCCTCTTCTCTCCCTCTCAGGGCATCCTCATGTCCCAGATAATGTCCATCCAAGCAAGAATCTAAACAAGACTTCCTACGATGTCACCGAGACTTGGGGGTGCAAATTGTCACATCATTGAAGGGCGCAAGATGTCTGCTATCTCCTTCCGCAACATTACCCGACATGTCACTAAGATTTGGGGGTAAAAATGTAATGGTACTGAAGTGCATGAGTTGTTTGTCATTGTCTTTGGCAACTTCCCCATCATATCATCAAGACCCGGGGGTAAAAATATTGCATTATTAAAATGCACAGGTGGGTTGCTATCGCCTTTGACGGTAGTCTACGCCGTGTCATCAAGACTCGGGTGTAAATGTAGCACTATCAAAGTGCACGGGCTGTTCGCTAGCGCCTTTTACCACATTCTCTGTCATGTCATCAAGACTCAGGGGAACAAAGAAAGTTGCAAAATGCATGGGCCGCTCGCCGTCACCTTCAGCTTCGACGAACAGCTCATGGGGGACATTTGTTGAACCCTAAAAAAATAGAGAGAGCAAACAAAAGGGGAAAGCCAGCCTGGTCTGGATAGGTTGAGACTTATCTGGACATAGCTAGCCCCCATCTCTCAAATTCTCAAGACCTGGTCCGATTAGGCTGGGACCTATCCGGACCATGCTCTTGCTCCCTCTCTCTGACTTCAAATTTAAAAAAAAAAAAGGAGGAGGAGGAAAAGGAGAAGACCCAGTCTGATCTGGGTAGGCTGCGACCTATCTGGACCAGCCAAGACACCTCTCTCCCTCTCTTAAATAAACAAAACAAAAAAAATAAGGACCGGTTCGGTCCGGGTAGGTGGGGACCTACCCAGACCAGACCAGACCACTCCACTCTCCTTTCCCTTAATAAAAAACAAAGAAAAAAAAGAGAAGAGGGGAGGCCTACCCGGCCCGGATAGGTCCCCCAAAGGACCTATCCGGTCCCACTTCTCTCCCTCTCTCTTTTAATAAAAAAGGAGGAAGGTGGGGGGAGACCTATCTGGTCCCATTCACCCTCTCTCTCTCCTATCTTTTTCTCCCTCTCTGTTTAAAAAGAAAAAAAGGAAAGAAAATAAGGGGGGGGGAGACCTACTCAGACTGGGTAGGCTTCCCAAGGTCTATGGGGTGTAACCGCTCCCTAAGCCTATAAAGAGGCCTCATGGTCCCCATTTCAACACGCGATTGAACACATGGAGAACTAGGAGAAAATCCCTAGAGCGTGGATTTGCACTTTACACTTTGTGTGCCTCCATCAAGGGGGTGGGCCTTGTGTCTTGTGTGGGTATGTGCCTTGTGTTATTTTTGAAGTCCAACAAGGACATGTTGCATATATGTCCTCGTGTTTGCATAAATACCCCTGTTCAGTGTAGACATTATCAAAATGTCCATGGTTTGTACAAAATTACACAAATGCCCTTGTTCAATCCAGATATAACAAAAATATCCCTAGCCTATCCAAAATTATATAAATGTTCCTGTTTAGGCTAGACAGGTTTTCACCAAAATTCCCGTGCCCCCTCCCGCCTTCGCCCGTGCTAGGTTCGTTCGGGCGGCGCAGGGCCCAGCACGGGGAAAAATGCACGGAAACCGCCAGAAATCGCGGGGGGACGAGAACCGGGCCGGGCCGCTGCTGGCGGTGCTGGACCTGGGGACCAACAATTGCCGTCTGTTGATCGCGACCCCGGCCGCCCGGGGCGGGTTTCGAGTGGTGGATTCCTTTTCCCGCATCGTCCGGTTGGGCGAGGGAGTCAGCCAGAGCGGCCTTCTGTCCGACGCCGCCCTGGACCGGACCATCGCCGCCCTGAAGATCTGTTCGGACCGGATCGCCAAGCATGGCGTGACTCGGGTGCGCGCCATCGCCACCCAGGCGGCGCGGCTGGCCCGCAACGCTGACACCCTGGTCCGGCGCGCCCAGGACGAAGCCGGGCTGGACCTGACGGTGATTTCGGCAGAGGAAGAAGCCGATCTCGCCGCCGAAGGTTGCGCCCCCCTGATTGGCCGCCGCTATCGTGGCGCGCTGGTGTTCGACATCGGCGGCGGCTCGACCGAGATCATCTGGATGGCCAGGACCGTCGGCGGGCCCCAGCCCCGGCTGGCGACGTCCCTGCCGCTGGGCGTGGTCAGCCTGGCCGAGGCCTATGGCCCCGAAGGCAGCAGCCGCAGGGGCTTCGCGCGCATGTGCGCCGACATCCGCCAGCGCCTGGCGCCCTTTGCCGAACAGATCGCCGCCGACGCCGATGGCGGCTTCGACCCGCGCTGCAACCATCTTCTGGGCACCTCGGGCACCGTCACCACCCTGGCGGCGATCGCGCTGAACCTGACGCGCTACAGCCGTGCGCGGGTGGACGCGAGCTGGCACGAGACGCGTGCCATGCTGAAGGTGGTGGACAGGCTGGTGGGCATGGATGTGGCGGCGTTGTCGCGTGTCGGTCCCATCGGCACCGAGCGCGCAGATCTGATGCTGCCGGGTTGCGCCATCTTCGCGGCGATCTGTGCACTGTGGCCCGCGCCCATGCTGCGGGTGGCCGACCGGGGCCTGCGCGAAGGCATGCTGCGCCAGCTTGCGGGCCAGGCATGATGAATCAGCCATGATGAAGAAAGACTCCGGCGGATCGGGACGCGGACGCGAGCCGGTCAGGGTGAAGAAGTCGCGCGGGCGCACGGCCTCGTCGCGCCAATGGCTGCAGCGCCAGCTCAACGACCCTTATGTCGCCGCGGCCCGGCAGAAGGGCTATCGCAGCCGCGCCGCCTTCAAGCTGATCGAGCTGGACGCCAAATACCGCTTCCTGAAAAAGGGCGCGAGGATACTCGATCTGGGGGCGGCGCCCGGCGGCTGGAGCCAGGTGGCGGTGCAGCGTGGCGCCACCGTGGTCGCCGCCGATGTGCTGGACATGGAAGCGATCCCGGATGTGGTCTTCCTGCAGGCCGACCTGACCGACCCGGATGTGCCGGACCAGCTCAAGGCAGCGCTGGGCGGGCCCGCCGATGTGGTGCTGACCGACATGGCCGCGCCCACCACCGGCCATCGCGCCACCGACCATCTGCGGACCATCGCGCTGGTGGAGACCGCGCTGGAGGTCGCCATCGACACGCTGAAGCCGGGCGGCGCCTTTGTCGGCAAGGTGTTCCAGGGCGGCGCCACCGGCGATCTTCTGGCGCGGATGAAGCAGCATTTCCGCGAGGTGCGTCACGTCAAGCCGCCCGCCAGCCGCGCGGAGTCGGTGGAGCTATTTGTAATCGCCCTGGGCTTAAAGCCCTAGGAAAATGGCCCCGGCGTCGCCGCGGGGGCCTTCCGCAATCGCTTGTGTGAACCCGTTACGAACTCGGCGCGGACTTCAGGCTGATGGAGCCGATGCCGGCCGCCACGTTCAGGCCCTTGCTGCCTTCCAGGCTGAGGGGCTGCAGCGTGACCGACTTGTCGAAGCCGCCGACCAGCGCATTGGCGCCGGCGCCGACGCCGACGGTCGC
>JANBPO010002020.1:0-34864 GCA_024336825.1 Amorphophallus titanum | reverse complement strand
AAATCTTGAATAATTTCTAGAAAAATTAGGGGTTTACAATGGCACACGAGAGAAGGTCAACCAATCTGAACGCGCAGTACAAGATGTCGGAACTTAGCCCAAGCACAACTCTCGCCAACCAAAGGGAAGCCAATATATCGCCCACAAGGTGAGAGGTCTCCATGCATAACCTGACCTTGAACCTCACACATGCTGGGAATTGCACCTTCCAACATCAGGGAACAAAGAAAAATCTGCAAGGACACCAAGCTCACAGGACACGGACCCATTCTCCACTCTTGAGTCCTCCGAATGTCTATCTCAAATGCTGCCACCACACAGATCATCATGCCAAGAGCCACAACACAAGCCACAATAAGTGCCTGCCTCAACTTATCCTCAAGTCCCAAATCTAATATTGAACCTTCGCATCTCAACAGCTGCCTTGCATGGCACATCGAACACGATGCATAATGGCCCCCAATTCTATAATTTGGGTCCAAAATCTAGCCACTGCGGAATAAGATCAAATCAGGTTCTGATCTAACACAGTCCGCTCATAAGTAGACGCACAGGACTAAGGACTTACAGAGACAGCTCCTCCCAAGCTTACCACAAAACGACGCCACACGACAGGATGAGAAAGTCAAGCTCTGTTAACAACAACTCACCAGGAAGGAAATCCTTAGCTCGCCCAAGCGCTCTCTCAGTCAGGGCATCCATCCTGCCACCTCCAACCACAACCTTGACACCTCAGGGGCCGACTAAACCATAAATTGGGATGGCCAAGATGATATTAATCTCCATCGGAGAACACGTACGACCATAAAATAATCATTGAGTCCCATCAGCCACCTGATCATGCCACGAATATCTCGAATGCTGTATCGCAGGCTCACGTCTGCCGATAAATTTTACCCAGTGCAGCGTAACTGGGATCACCATCTTGAAGAAAGATGACACTCCATCACATTCCTCGGGTCCCACGCCAACATTATGACAAAAACAAAACCACCTTACAGTGCCAACACAGTGCACACAATCTCTCACGCGAGAAGCAAAGCGGTAAAGAAATACAAAACCTATGCCAGCTGCTGACTGTACTAGACCTTATGGACTGTGGTTACTGCACTATCTCAAATTTCCATGTACTTCCACACATCCCACACTTTGATACCAACTATGACGGCCCAGCATCCGGGCATCAGGCGAACCCGATAACCACTTAGATCTTGAGAGGCCTCCCAAGAGCTGTAAGGTTCCGAAGGGAAAGAAAGGTGTGTGTGGATACATTGAACTTCGAGATAAAGCAGTAAACAATTATATCACTATGATCAGAAATGTTAAATTAACAGAAGTAATATTATATTTTTAATTAATAAATTATACTATGATAGCTAAATAAAGCTACTAACAGAGTCCAGTCCAACTACAATATAGTCCACATGAAGAGAAACGTACCCTGAAGTCGGGGATAGTCTGACACTGGCAAGGCTAGCACTAAGAACCGTTGCACTGCACCTCCAAACCATGAGAAAGAAGAGCAGCTACACCAAAAAAATCAGGGGTGAGGCTCATCTCACTGGCTCAGTAGGGGTCCCGCGGATCCCCACCATGAAACAAAAGTGGCAACAGTAGTGCTAGAAACAATACAGAAACAGGAGTAACAACAATAACAAGAGTATCAGCCGTAACGACGACAGTCGCGAAAACTACGGCTGAGCCGCAAGCTACTCCTATCGGCAAGAAACACAAGCAACCAAGCCCGATCTCACCGTCGGGAAATGCCGAACCAACTCAAGAAAACTTTGGCTACACAGCCAGGACATGCCCCGACACCTCTGTCATGCAGGCTCGTCCTCAGTGACAAAGCCCAACTCAAGACCACATGGTGTAAAAACACCAGCACATACACGGCCTCTCCGTCGTGTACTCAACATAGACTACTGGTAAAGCTACGGTGTCAGAAGAACACGAATTACCCGAAGAACCATGCCAAGAAGCTCACACTTCACGAGAACCACACGTGTCATGAGAATTAGGTGTCATGTGACAGAAGTACCTCATCACTAGAAGAAAAGCCAGTTGTGTCCACTGACGTCTTACACTACGCCTAGGGTGTCTCCCACTTGCCTCGAACGTGGTAACTGAGACACCGTAACAAGAACCAAGTACCAAATAATGAGTGACTAGTTAGGGTCACGCTCGTTAGCGCGGGTCCAACGTCCCTGACCAGGTGTGCACACACAAGCTTAATACTTTGAGTAAGGCCTCTAGCTAGTTTTTCCCACCCACTCTAACGGCAAGGCAAAGGGGTCCTCAGTAATCAACCTAAAAACCATCTCTACTGGGACTGCCCCGCCACTACTCCCAGGTGTGTAGACACGAAGTGTCGTCAGGCTACGACTAGTGGAGGCTCACTAGACACAGAGACTCTCCAAAGAAAATCCTGAAGTACAGACATGCCACACACGTACCTATCGCATGTACCACTAAACACAAGGCAGCATACCACCGCCAGACTCAAGATAGTCAACTAGACCTACTGAAACAATGATCCTTGAGTCACACAACTTGGGTCAAGATCATTGTTCACAGCGGCAACATACCGTGAAATCAGCCTAGTCCTTGGGTCAAAAACCACGGTAAATCATTAAGGAAGCGGCACATGACCGCCAGATCCACATCAATTGAAAGTCCTCAGCCTCTGGGCCGCTCATCGGACTCACAATTTTGCATAACGAGAAAACACAGAATACGAGGGGTCACTCGAGCCCTCAACTTATATTGGCATGTAAATCGAGAAAAGATGATACCTTTGAGCGTCCAAAGCATAGTCTCGATCTCCACAGGACAACTGAGACACTCACGGGGTCACGTGTCAACCACTGGGTCACAACCGGGTTGACCGAAGATCACGTCAACTCTTAAGAAGACTCTCGAAACAACACGGGCATGTTAATCGATACCGCGATGCTTCCGGACACCCAAACACATGCTCCCAGCCCTCACGGGACATCCAAGACACCCGCGAGACTAAGGGCTAACCAAGGGGTCAAAAGCAAACCAATCGGAAGCCAAACTAATGCGAAAAGAACACCCAGAATAGGTGGCGGTCACCCCATGGCCGCTACCTCACAATGGCGGTCTCAGTAGGGCCGCCATTACCAGAACTAAACAGGCAGGAGGCGGTCATCAGAAGGCCGCCTCTTGTAGGTAGCAGTCCTCATAGGGCTGCCTCCTGACGGTGGCAGTCATGGCTAGACCGCCATCTTACAGGAAACCCAAACATCGAAACTGACATAGGATAGGCAGAATGCGGTCTTCCAGGAGGTCGCTACTTGCAAAAGGCGGCCTCCTCAGGGCCGCCTCCTGGAGGTGGTGGTCTTGGCCATACCACCTTCTCCAGTCTGCCTCGAAAACACACGAAAACTCATCCTGGTTGCGGTCCTAGGCTAGTCGTCTCTTCAAAAGGTGATCAGTCGCAAGGCCGCTAACCAGAACCAACCTAAACTGACTTAAAAACCAAAATGGCGTGCGCCTAAGGGCCACCTTTACAAGTGGTGGTCTCTGGTACGACTGCTACTTCGTTCCGAGCCAGATTTCATGAATCCATGCAGAAAACCCATGTTCCACGCCCCAATCATCCCAGAATGATGGGGAAACAACCACAAACACGATATAAGCCTTCCCACAAGCTGGAAAGGGCCAAACAAACCACAAAGCGACATCAAAATGGGTGATTTCCTCAAATCAACCCAAAACTACTCACATGGGCATCCGGCCTCATACCTGCCCTAAATCATGACCAAATGCAGTCAAACTGATAGGAATCGAATCCCGACACGCCATGGGTTTGAGATCCACCATTCAAACCAGAAACCAGCGCATAAAACGGCGATATCGTCTCACACCCCCAAAGCATGCATTTAATTTTTCAAAAATGAAAACCCACTCAAACTCGCACTAATCAGCACGAAATTCAAGGGGAACGTTGAGCAGAAGGCAAGGAATCCATCCCCCTACCTCCTTCGATGATCTGCCGCACCAAAAGTGTCAAAACTATCACACGAATCCACGCTGACTTCGAATCCACGAATGAGATCGTGCTATGCCTCGATCTACGCTCCGTCCACGCTCCTGGTCGTCTCCACAGTGCCTCAACATCATCCCCGGGCCTCCTCCATCTGCAGCTAGAGTAGAGGGGAAGTGAGGAGAGAGCACAGTGGGGAGAGAGAGAGTGAGAGACGTGAGTGAGGGAGAGGGGGGTTAAGCGTTATATAAACAAGAAAATAAAAATATTAATCATATTTGTGAAATATAATTTTTGACCTAAAATTTCAAAAAATCAAAAGATTGTGAAAAAATAGCCATCGTGATCCTCAAAAAGAGCACAACGCACCTGCAGTGTCCCGGAGTCTAAACTCTCAATGATTCACCCTCCACGAGGTTCCGAAGATAACAGAGTCTGAAAACCTGATTCAAAGGCCAAACTCCACTCGAGACCCACAAAAGTGCTCCGAAAGCTCTCAGATTCTGATCCAATAGATCCCGGGTCCTATAGAATATCTACCCCAAAAAAAATAAAAAGCTCATGGTCTTAAATATTGTTATATCAGAAAAGCTTTTGGAGGTTGAAAGAAGAAAATATACTGATAACAAAACTCAGGCTAAAAATGAGCTAAAATTAAAACAGGAGATAGAAGCTCTTAAAAGTTTGAATGATGTCATGCAATGACAAATCATTACATGTGAGGAAGATCTAGCCAGTTCGAAACTTCAAATTTTCTCACTTCAATCAAAGCTAAATGAATTGAACAACTCATTATCAAAATTTGTCAAAGGAAAAGAAAATCTGGATAGATTGCTTGGCAGCAGCATCAATGTCTAGAGAGAAGGATTGGGCTTTAATCTTGAAATCAAAAAGAATGTGTAAAGTGAAAAACATATTTAACCTGTAAAAATCTCAGAAACTGCTAGCACTTCAAAAACATCACCTTCTCAATCAGTATTTCAGTTTACAGCTCAGAAAATAGGAAGTTCATCAAAAAATTTGAAAAAGAATGAAAAGAAGAAAGAGAATGCAAACATGAAAAAGGCAAAATTTGTCTCTGCTGATTCTGCTAACTCTGTTCATATTGAGAATTCTGATATGCCTACTAAATCCAGTAGCTCAGTGCATGTTAGTAGAAGATCCCCTACTCATTTACATGCACAAAGAAAAACTACTTCATGTCATTATTGTGGTAGGGAAGGTCATATTATGGATGAGTGCCAGGTCATGAGAGCTGTTGACATGAATGCTCAAAAGAAAAAGGATGCATATCAGAATAATAATAAGATCAAGCAGAAAACATCTAGAAACATGTCTGACAGCTATGTCAATGTGCATGCTAAGTCCAACTTGTTATTTCGCCAGCATGCAATCAGAAATAAGTTTTTGCATCATGTTTCATTTGTAGTAAATATGGCCACCACATGCATGATTGTTATTTCATGTCTCATAATGATCAATTGATTAACAAGTTCCATGGTCAAAATATTCTTGCACAAAAGTATCATGCTAAGAAACATGCTGTTCTGAACATAGAATGTTTTAACTGTAGAAAGCTTGGGCATGTTGCATCTCAATACTGGTCATCAAGGAAAATTATTCATGCCAAACCAGCACAGTTCTCTTCATTTAAAAATGTCCATGGCAGAAATAATTTTATTCATAAACTTTCAATGTGTGATAATTGTAGAAAACCTGGTCATACTAGGTTTGAATGTTATTGGATGAATTTTACCCCTTCTGCTGTCTGGAATTCTTGGAGTACACCCACTAAAGGTGTTACTCATCTGACAGGACCCAAGAGTTCTTGGGTTCCTAGATATGCAAGGTAATCTTGCCTTGCAGGTGTGCCTTGGTGGAAGGAATAAAAGGGGTGGAATAAAAACAAGGCACATGAAAGTCAGTTAACCCCCTTCTTTGCTTATGTTTGTGCTGTTTATTTTATGGCTTGAGAAATTCTTCTCTAAGCTTTGCATGATTGATCAGAATGATTCTGTTATTACTGTTGAATGCCAGTTCATCATGTTGTGATTAATGTTGTCTTGAAATGAAGTGCCAAATGATTGATCATCTATCATATGCATAACTCATAAAAGAATTTTCATGCTAAGAACTTGTTTAGGTTGATTTGTCATGTTCATAATAGTTGCATTAATTTGCATGACCCTGTGGTATATCAAATGGTATGCTGGGAGAAGGGCAGATCATTATCTGTCTGAAAACCCACATCATGTGTAGAGACAAGCCTCCAACTAGTATCAAGGGTTCAAAGCATTGCATATAGTGTAATATGCATTTCATTACTCCATCACTGTGTACCTTAAGAAAAGGATTAATGTTTGACTGAAACAACTACACATAGTGAGGGGGAGCTGAGTTATATTGAACTTTGGCTGATTGTCAGAAATTGAACTGTGTTTGTAATAACTGGTTATATTGCGGAAATGCTAAGTTGACAGTGGGATGAATATCTTGAATATGAAGAGTGCTACTGGCAGTATTACAGAGTCAAAGAGGTGAGGGGACCTTATAGTTCCTAGGGCCCCCTGGACTATGTCTTATAGATAATAGTGGAGGTAAACCGTCGCGAGCGTGGGCACAAAAGAGGTGATTAGCATTTTCTTAATCACGGGTTATCTTGTCTGTGCTTTTTACTTCCCAGAGTAATCGCTCGCGTCTCGGTCTCATCTCTCTCTTCTCCCTGTCGCGATCGCAGTTCGCCGTCGTCGCTCTCCTCGCCGCATTTTTGCCACTCATCGTGTGTTGGACTTCATCTTCCTCATCACTATTCGCGCTCTCAGACGTCGTCCTGTACCATCGTTCTCTAGCGGCCCTCTTTCTGCGGTGTTTGGTGCATGTTCTTCAACCTTTGTTTTTTCCTTCTAAAGAGATTTAGGTTTCTCACAAAGCATGTTTACAAGATTCTTGAGAGTGCGCTTAAGAATCCCATGTTGGTAGTCGTATCCTGAGAGAAGATCGTCATATCCGCCACACCATTATAGTGGAGGCGATATCTTCTCTAAGGGGAGTCTATGTGATGCACTTCTACTTCATATTGTTTATTTCTTTTTAATTATTTTATTATCATGTAATCAAGTTTATGAATCCTATTCCATGGTCATCATTGATTGAATCATTCTCGCATATACTTGTGCTATGGTTTGCCATGTATATGTTAATGTCTTATTATTGCCATGATGTTGCCCTACTATACTGTTCATTTCTAACAGTCTTAG
Source organism: Amorphophallus titanum (assembly GCA_024336825.1). Lineage (NCBI taxonomy): Eukaryota > Viridiplantae > Streptophyta > Magnoliopsida > Alismatales > Araceae > Amorphophallus > Amorphophallus titanum. Next base: position 27,595 of record JANBPO010002020.1, on the reverse strand, counting down.
AGAAGATATCACACATGGCATCGTCATCTTCAATGAGCTTTGGAACCCGAGTGGATATGTCTGGGATATCCGCGAAGTTTTCTGGGCAACATTTTAAGCGTTGGCAACAACGCATGAAGATGTGGTTCACTATGGTTGGCCTAATCTCATTGATAGAATCAGACTCCCCTATGCTGGATGAGAATGACCCTAAGAGTGCTAAGAGGGTTGAAGAGTGGAATACAAAAGATAGGTTAGGACATGTGTGCATTCTAACTGCATTGTCTGATGTCCTGTTTGATGTCTACAGTACTTCCACCTTTAACACTACTAAAGCACTGTGGAATGAACTTGATCGGAAGTATAATACCGAGGACCAAGGTCTGGAAAAGTACTCCGTTGGCAAGTTCCTTAAATTCCAGATGGTCGAGAACAGATCTATAGGGGAGTAGGCACATGTGCTTCTTCTTATGTTCCATGGTTTGGCTGAGACAGATATGAAAATACCTGAAAAGCTCCAAGTCATGTACATCATAGAGAAGTTGCCTAGATCCTGGGAAGATTTTGGCATGGGCCTCAAACACCGTAAAGGGGTCATCTCTCTTGATGACTTGATGAGGGCTATAGCTATTGAAGAGGAATATAGAAAGGAGAAGCCCAATATGCCTGTGGATGCAAGTGCAAACCTAGTGACGAGGCATAAGTGTAAGGATTTAAAAGGCAAGACCAAGGTTGATTCCACTTCACAGATGAAACTCAAGGGAAAGATAAAGAAGAAGAAGGCACTAGGATAGTGCTGGCTGTGTGGTGATAAGGGTCACATGCGCAATGACTGTCCCAAAAGGAAAGAGAAATTGCTAAAGAAGACCCAAATTTCTAATGAAATCTCAGCACAGATTAATGTAGTGACTGGGGAATCTTCTTCTGGTGTTGAGTATGTTACTCTTAACCCTCAGTTGTTTACTATTTATGAACCTAATGAATGGTTGGTAGACACTAGAGCCAATGTATATTTATGTGCTGACAGGGCTAATTTTGTGTTTTAACAGGAAACCCACAAACACTCCGTGACAATGGGTTGGACGAGTGAACCTGAAGTTTTCTTCAGGACGTGCTCTTACTCTTGCCTTAGTGTATCATGTCCCTAGTGTCAAGAGAAACATTTTATCTAGTTCTGTTTTAGTAAGAGAGGGTTATAAACTCAATTTTAAGTGTAATAAAGTTGTGACACTCCACTTGAAAACTTTTGTTGTTAAATGTTATGTTTTTGATGGGGATGAGGAAGATCCAATGGTATCGGCTGAATGGGTGTTGCTCGAAAGAGCTATTTTGGTGAGGAGAGACAATATGATAGGGACTTGCACTGTCTCCCATCCTAGCTTCCCACTGGGCTATTCTCCTCAGGCTCAGCTTCTAGAGGCTACTCAGCTCGGCTTTTTCAGGACAGAGGATTTTGGGCATTCTAAGTCATGCACAGTGATCTCAACCATGTGGGAGTTGTTTGAACAGCACAAGACAAGGCCTCCTCCTCCTGGGTTATTCTTGATGCCATCGGGCACACGGTTTGCTGCAGAGGAATATGACAAGTTATCTTTTCTCGATCGAATTGTGAGTGGTCCTGTGCCCAGCTGGTATGGAAAATGGTCGGTAGGTGCTTCACATCGGTTTCAGTTGGGCACATCGGAGTGGCTGATGGGTGTCATCCACCACTACCGTGATATTTTAGAGCATGTGGGGATTCGGCATGTTGTTACTACTGCCCTCTACCGGTACCCTTGTTGCACTGGGCTTCTCCAGAGTCCTGCAGAGCGATTCAATTGGCGTTTAATACATTTGCTACTACTGAAGGAGAGATCAAGGCTTCCCATATCCGGGAGCATGTATGAAGAAGCTTGTTTAAATGATTTGTATAGAGAGTACTCCACTTGCGCAGGCTCTTATGGCTTGCCTTTCAGCTTCCGATATCTGATGAAGGTCTGGAGAGACTTGACCCGTGTTGGAAAGGGGAAAACCCCATCTGCATCTACAAGCACTATGAGGGTCAGTCTTAATGCCTGAGTCTGGTATTTTTATAACGGACCATTATGTTTTCAAGACAACTTTGTAGAGGATGACAAGCCTTTAGACTAGTATTACCAGTTGCATCTAAATCCACGAGAAAACAAGAGGTAATTGTGTGCTCCGAATGAGGGGTGGAACCCTTGTAAGCTCCCGGACAAGACCTATTTGGTAGCCTATTTGGTGTATTGGTTAGCTACATTTGTGGTACCATATGGGGGAGGAGGGCGTTGTGCACCCCGAGTTGATTTACCCGGCCTGCCTGCTTGCTGATGGCCGAAAACTTACTCTTGCCCCCGCTACCCTGGCCAACATATATCATGGCCTGGGTAATTTGACAGCCTATAGCTCGCCACGAGATCGCAGTGTTCGACTGGCGACACACTATTTGAGTGCATGGGTGGGCTTACTGTTGCTCAGATTATGTCAAAGTGTCAGGGTGGATAATCCTGCTGCTCCCTTGATTTTTCAATTTCGCAACCGCCCAGATTAAAGGCCTCTAGAACAATTGATAGGTGCTAGGAAGATGTTATCTTATTATCACAAAAACACATCATCGTCGGTCCAAGGGAAAAGCTCCATCACATGAGCATCATGGTGACTTGTTGTTCCCACCTTTGGCTTTGTTTACGAAAGCTTCTTTGTATATAATAGGGATTTCTTTGTTTATTTCTTTGTCCAGACGCTATTGGCGACGTCGCAGGGAGTCTCCCTCCCATGGACACAAGTATCCCCTTGGACATTGGGCAGAATGGTAGGGAGGATGAAGGGCTAGATGACCTGGGCACGTTGAATTACGATTATAACCCGATGTCAGATGCTTCTCCTTCCTCTCTTGATAAAAGCTCGCCAGATATGGCTTCTCGCAGCGGAGGTAGATTCTTTTACTGCTTTGCCGCTGCCTTATTTTGCTATCCTCCCCTTTCTTTGGAGCATAAATTGTTAATCCACTTATTGTCTTTTAGTAAGGGGTTTAGAGGATGCAATGGCACCGATAGGGACGTATGCAGCGTTGTTGAATGCCACTTTAAATAACGAGCTCCCAACATATTCTGATACTCCCAGAGTTGGGGGAAACACAAGATCAAGTTATGAAGCAATTTTATTGGTAAAGCTTTGTGCTCAAGGAGGCGGTTAGACTTCGGAGGGGGCCATGGGCAGCCATTTCACTGTCGAGAGCGGTCAGCTGCCTCCCCACATCACTCTGATATTTTTAGTTACTTCCACCTTAATTGTAATCATCCATTGCTAAAAATTATCAATGTGCGCTATAAATTCCAATTTCTAATGCAATCTCTCAACAACGCACACTAACCCTTCGGGGGCCTCATCAGCCTCCTAGGTGGCGTCCCCGGTTCATGGTAGCGGTAATTTGATACCTAGTATCAGGTTATCAATATCATGGACTCTGGGTCGTTACACACGAATTGCGCACTATGCAGACTTGGAGATCCGAGCTAAGTAATGCACCGGCCTAACACCCGTTAGGGCGGCATTTATGGACTATCAATGCCCTAGACCTAAATGCTAATGAACAATAGCATGCACCGAGTTTGTTGAGTAGCCGAACTAATAGAGATGCACTAGCCTTAGCATAGACAATGACTTAACCACTGTAATCATACAAACACTCAATCAAGCAAACCCAAGAGATGATAGTTCAACAATGCATTCTCATGTTGTGACTCATAGTATTGCTATCATCAAAACACAATTGCTATCATAATGACACAGGGGCACAACAATGTCAACACTGGGAGAAAGCATGCTCAGCGCACTCATGCTCAAAAGCCCAGGTATGAACCTGTGCATCAACGCACTCATCCGGACAGGTTGATACACTCCAAGGCTGTCGAAAGAAATCCCTCTCCTGGCTACTTTAATTGTCGAAAAATTGGCCACACAGTCAAGGACTATTGCCATCTGAACAGAAGGTCTCACTCTCATTCCAAGAATGTTAAATTCTCTATTCACCCACATAAGCTTGATACACATGCGCATAGGAAGAATGTCCAATCATTTGTGTGTTATTTTTATTGTAGTGAATATGGACATATGTTGACTAATTGTCATTGGATAAGGAGTGATGAACTAAACGCAGCAAAGAAAAGAAGCAAACATGTCAAATGTGCTGCTAACCATCAAGGACCCAAGAAAACTTGTGTACCTAAAAACTCCAAATGAGAATTTTGGATGCAAGTTGCCTGGGAGCTGAATACGGGATTGGCATGGAATAAAAGCTCAAGGCCAAGGTTTGCATATAAAATTATCCACTTTTGTTATATCTACATGTCAAAGTTTTCTTTGTAGTCACTACCGTAATTGCCTTCCAGCTTCTATAAATCATGCAAGCATGAAACCCCTCTCAAACTTGCAGAAAATCCCCCCTGGTTAAAGCTGATTGTCTGAATTATATATTTGATTATCATTTGGTTTGAGTTTCTGGTATACCAAATGGTGATGGACAGAAAGACAGATTACGTCTGTCCGGAACTCTCCCTATGCGTGAGTTGGGCCTTCGGATCAATACCTCCATCTTGTACTAGAAATCAGAAATTTTAGATGCTTGACCCATGGAGAATTTATCACGCTAATGGAATTGATATGTTGATGAGTTTGTAACTTGCATGTGTGTGGTTTAGCCTCTAGCTACTCCCACTGTTATTAGCCATATAAGCCTCCTATCAATCATTGCTAACCATTGTTTCGATGATACTTGTCATGGCTGCATATGATCCAACTCATCATTCATGTGGACACATAACCTGTTGGTTGTTTGTTATTATTTCCAAAAGCATTGGACGAAGGGGGAGTCTTAGAGCTTGCACTTTGGTTTAGGATGCATTGCAAATGTCTTGAGTCTGCATGTGTTGTGGACATTAAGCATCATCTTGTTGTCTTATGCATCCCAATGCATATCATATTAAGGGACCCAACATTTATGCCTTGCTCTGCAGGCTAGAATGTGTTGCACTCCCATGTCATGACCCCTTGGTATATAAAATGATGACTTGTGGAAGGTTGGACCAAGTCTAACTGGAAACTATCACTATGCGTGAGAGGATCTTCGGATCAAGTACAATGGGTCATTTGTTCACATAAGTCCTAGGTTGCATATTCCTTTGATGAGTCTCACGTAGGCATTTTGAGGTCCATGCACAAGTTTAGGGGGAGTCAATATTCAAATGAAGAACATCAAAGCTATCTGGGTTCAGTGCGCATCATCATACCATAACCATTCGGGTTCGAAGAAAAGAATTTACAAATTCATTTTGAGGAAGATAGCAAGATGAACATATTGATGCTTTCATTCTGAATGATGGTAAGGGTGATAAGACAATTTCACTTCGATTGAACACAAACCAGCTCTCTCTGCAGGAAGAATTTAACATTTATTTAAGCATGGGCAGTACCACTATTGTACTAAAAGTAAAAGAGGGATGTACAAGTGTTGTCGATGTGTTCCCAAAAAATCCCTATATAGCCAAAAACATAGTCCACACTAATACAGTGTGAGCCATTCTAACCCCATAACAAAACAAAAATGGGAGTTTTGAGAATTCACATTACAAACTAGCTCTGCCCATTCTCTCACTCACTGACAAATAAAGAAGACCACCATGTCTGCCTCTTTAACTTCCCCTCTGAAAATTCTATTGTTCCTCTCACCCCATATTGCCCACAGAGTTGCATGAAGGATAATCCACCACATAAGTCTATCCCTTTTCGGGGTCCAGCCTCTACCCCACTGCCCAATCAACTGGTGCACATCCCTATGCAAAATTGTGGCACCTTTTGTCCTGCTCACGATTCCTCCCCACACATCTTTTGTGTAGGAGCATCTTGTAAATAGGTGATTCAAAGTCTCATCCTCCTCTCCACATAAGCAACATAAAGGAAGCCTAGGAGGCCCTCTAGTCTGTCCATCTCCTCTGGTCTAAGACTCCTAAATGTCGGTGTCCAGGTACCTCCTAACAGTCAGAGATCAAAGGTCTAGGAGAATGATGCCAATAATGCCTCTGAAATTGTATATAGCCATTGAAAAGAAGCCTCCGGGGTACAATCTCCAATATGTCATTCTAGAAGAGACACTGGAAGAATATAACATGCATTGTCCTTTTATAAAATAGTTGATGTGCACCATCTAACTTACAACTTGTTTAAAAAAACAATCACTTTCAAAAAACTTACAGCCTACAAACGCAACGACCTTAGAGAACAAATGATGTGAACTTTGAAGAGTAAATGATACTGTAATGTTCATGCCACAAGAATTTTCTTTTGAAAAAGAAAACTGCACTTTACCATCAGTTACCAGCTTTTATCATATTGATAAAACATTTTGCTGGACTGTAAGAAATTGATGGGAAACTCTTTCTTGTAGCAATATTTCAAAAGATACGGGAATAGAGGAATAGGGTCATGAAACGAGAAGTATTCAAATACACAAAAATAAGAATGTTTAAACATAGAAAGTTACAGGTATCAACCTAGGACACGCATTCAAGATTTTAACCATATTAAAAGAACAGGAGAACAATGGATCCCAATCATAATTTTATCCGGTGAGAAAACCTAACTGTAATCTTCTGCCTTGAGAGCATGTAAAATGTTCAGGCCCTATCTTGAGGTGCGTAAGTGAAAATGATCGATCAAACAATATAATATGAAACATGTTCTCAACTGATAAACTAATGCATAAGTACACAAAGCAACACAGATCAGGGCACCTCCTAGCGCAACCTAAAAAATATGCCACAATGGAACATCATTAAGATTACAATGGATAAAAGACTAGGAAACTTACATTGCTAACGAACACTGACCGAGAATCAGCCTCCTCCTTGTTTGCTTGGGATGCAGTTGCACTAGCAAGATCTGTATGCCAGAAAACAGCAATAAAAGATAAAGCTAAACAACCAAACATATATAGCAAAGAAAGAGCTCACGTCAGGAGAATGGTCCCACATAATCAGGTGGATGCTAATTTACGATCAGTTAAAAGGGCATTGTTAGAACCATCCAAATTCTAATCATCTAAAAAAAATTCTTTGAAAAGGAACCATAAACACTATGCTACTTGGTATCAGGACAGAGGAAGATATTCCTGAATTATCTACTAACCTCCATTTAGTATGTCAAGAAGATGATGTTATAGAGAATGGTGAAGTTGATGCATTAAAGGCCTCACAAGATCAGAATATTCAAGGAGAAAGATCAGAAAATTAAAATCAAGAAGATAAACTTGAGCAACAACTACCAAGGCAGTGGACATTTGCAAGGAACCATCCAACTGAAAACGTCATCGGCAATGTTGAAGAAAGAGTTAGAACGAGATCCTCCTTCAGGGAAGTAGCAAACTCATATTACATAGCCCTGCTTTCTCAATTTGAGCCTCATGTTGTAGAGGATGCACTAAAAGACAATTCTTGGATCTTGGCCATGCAAGAAGAACTATACCTATTCCAAAGAAACAAGGTGTGGTTCCTCGTGCCTCGACCTAGAGACCACTCTGTGATCGGAACTAAACTGGTGTTTCGAAATAAATTAAATGATCAGGGAGTGGTAACTAGGAATAAGGCTAGGCTAGCCAAAGGCTACTATCAAGAACTAGGAATTGACTTTGATTAGTCTTTTGCCCCAGTGGCAAGACTCAAAGCTGTGAGGATTTTTCTAGCATTTGCATGCTTCAATAATATTAAGTTATTTCAAATGGATGTTAAAAGTGCCTTTTTGAATGGATACATTCAGGAGGACGTTTACGTGGAGCAGAGGTGGGTTCAAGGATCAAGAGTACATGGACCATGTATTCAAGTTAGAAAAGGCCTTGTATTGTCTGAAACAAGCACCTCGCGCGTGGTATGATAGACTTAGTATTTTTCTTATACAAAGTGGCTTCAAACGAGATAATGTCGATCAAACTCTTTTTACAAAAATGAATGGTAAGAAAGTCTTGATTGTCCAAATCTATGTAGATAATATTATGTTTGGCTCTACTAATGATGATCTTAGTGAGGACTTTGCAAAATTGATGCAAAGCGAATTTGAAATGAGTCTTATGGGAGAGTTGACATTCTTTTTGGGACTATAGGTTAAGCAAATGGAGGATGGCCTCTTCATTAGTCAAAGGAAATATGCATAGGAGCTTCTCAAGAAATTCAACCTCGGCATAGCTAAGTCGCAGCCAACTCTAATGTCCACATCACTTAAGCTAGACCAAGACAACAAAGGCAAATCAGTTAATCAAACACTCTTCAGAAGCATGATTGGATCCTTTCTATATTTGACAGCTAGTAGGTCGGACATTCAGTTTGATGTATGTTTATGTGCGAGATATTAGTCAAATCCAAAAGAGTCTCATATGTTAGTCGTGAAATAGATTTTCAGATATATCTCTCGTACTTGTGATTTGGGACTTTGGTTTCCTTACTGTTCTTGTTTTGATTTGATTACGTATTCCAATGCTAGCTATGCGGGTTGTAAAGTGGATCGCAAAAGCACAAGCAGGTACTGTCAATTCCTTGGAGGTTGCATGGTCTCATGGGTCTCCAAGAAACAGAGTTCAGTGGCATTATCAACTACCAAGGCCGAATATGTGACCGTAGGTAGTTGTGTTGCCCAAGTGCTTTGGATCCAACAACAATTGGTTGATTTCGGCATCGAATTAAAAAACACTATAATTTTGTGTGATAACACATCTGCAATAAATCTATCAAAAAATCCTATGCATCATTCTCGGACAAAGCATATTGAGATAAGGCACCATTTTTTGAGATATCATGTAAGCAGAGGTGATGTCGAAATAAAATTTGTTGAAACAAACTATCAAATTGCCTATATCTTCACTAAGCCACTTAATGAAGAGAAATTCACATCTTTTAGAAGAGAGCTAGGCATTTGTAGGTTTGAGGTTTGAGTGTTAGTCTGTTGCATGCATAATAAATTCCCACTCCTTTGTGCATAAATTAGAGTCCCTTGTCATGCATTAGCCTTTTCTTTTTGTCACATGTATTTAATTCATAAGCACATGATTGTGTGGTATATCAAATGGTGTCGTGTTGAAAAATGGGCTAAGTCTATGAGGAATCCCTCACTATGTGTTGAATGCAAAACTCCACCAAGTACCATCAATCAGCAAGGCCATAGGTAGGCTGTCAATTGCCATGTCCTCACTAACCATCACCTTTTGAAGAAAATTCATTAATGCATCTTGGTGAAGGGTAGACCTTTTTATCAACTCCAGCATAGATATTTTGGTGGGCACTTGGTCTAAGTGATGCAATAGATCATATTAGGTACCCGACAGTGGCTTGGCCTCTTCTTGATCGGCAGCCGGTTGTGAAGACTGGGGATTGGGTACAGGTGCACTAGTGAAAGTATAGTTCCTGTGAAACAAACGCCCGCTCCACAGGGCAAGGTTTTATGCCAGCACAGCATCGGTTGATGGTCTAATGGGCCCAGTAGGGTGGATAAGTGGCGTGGAAGAGGACATAGTGGAGATGATGGGAGTGGTAGGGATGACAGTGGAGGCAACGGGTTACGGTGGAAGAATGATGGGCGAAGGGTTAGACGGAGACATGGCGATGATGGGCACGGGTGCAGGTGGAGGCGTGAAGGTAGGTGGAGGAATGATGACGGGCGAGGGGTTGGATGAAGGCGTGGTGATGACGGTGGGGGTGATGAGCGGAGGGTGAGATGGCAGGACGGGTGCGGGCGTCGGTGGAGTGGAGATAGGCAGGGTAAAGGTGGTAGTTGGTGGTAGAACAAGTGGTCTGGTAGGCAAAGGAAGTGTTTGGTGGTTAGGTGTGAGAGTGACAGGGGTAGTGGGTAAACGGTTGCGGTGGTTATGGTGGAGGGCGAGGAGCTTTTGGACCGAACTATCATCATCATATGACCACCCGTCGTCAGGAGCCGGGGGTTGGACCAAGTTGACCTAAGCTGATGCCGGAGGCTGAGGCTGCAGAGCGGGAGGATGGTTTGGCATGGGGTTTTGATGGATCCCCAAATCTTGGACCTACTGTTGCTGCGGTGGCTGCTGCTGTGGCGGCGGTGCTTATTACTGCTGCACTTGTTGCCTCGGTGCTTGCCTTCTCTTTTCTTTGATTTCCATGATGGCCTTATGCATCTCACCAAATCTATTCTGTGTCCTTCATGCAGGTCATAGACCAAATCTCTAAACTGAAAACATCCTTCAATTGTATGCCCTAGCTGCCTATGGAACATATAATACTTTGTCTGATCAATGGTCGGGTTCCAGATGGGCCGTTCCGGAGGAAGCTGGATTGCACTAACTGACATGAGAGTGGAAAAGATGTCTGTAAGAGATTCTAGCAGGGGAGGGTACTGGGCTCTCTTTGGAGCCGGGCACTTGTTGGTGTAGCCGTTGGGTGGAGGGACATTGTGGTATTGCAGGGGTTGCTGCGGTTGTTGCGGAGCGGAGAAGGTGTTGTGCGGAGTGGTGAATGTTGGTGGAGGGTTTTGTGGAGTAGAGAAGGCGGGCAGAAGGTTTTGTGGAGTGGAGAACTGAGGATTGCGGGGGTTTTGCGGGAAGCGGGCTAGAGTGGACTAGTTAGGGAATGGGAATGTAACGGCTTGTACTTGTTCGTTTGTCTGGACTCCTTCTGTGGCAGGCCCCTGGGGTTTTCTGTTGTATTTGAGCTTTTGGGCCTCAAAGAGTGAATGGATTGGGGAGTCCTTAAACTGCGTTTGAATGAAATGTGCCCGGCTATATAGTTGGTGCATATTGACTATATCATTCATGGCCAAGATATTTCGGAATGTAGGAGTAGCATTTGAAATCAATAGCTTGACCTTCTATTCCTATGGAATATGGCCTAGCACTCGGGCGGACATCTACCTCCACCTATCGGCATAGGTAGTGAAATCTTTGTCTGGCTTCATTTTCTCGGCCACTGAATTTGTAAAGGAATATTTTGGGTCGACCTGGTCTTGAAACCTCTGAATAAACTTTTCCTTGACCACCTTAAAACTCTCAGCATCTTCCAGCGGCAGAGAGTAGAACCATTCTAGAGCAACTCCATCCAATGAGCGGCGGAATAAGTATGCCATAAGGCGATCATCATACTGAAATTACGCCGACTCGTTCATAAATGCCCCCTTTCTTTCAAACTGAAAGTCAGAATCAGATGTTCAAGAAGTTGTGGTATCCACCGAACTTGGATAGAGAACTCTCGAAGATCACCCAGCACCCTGCATTGGGTTTCTCAGCAGAAGATTTCTATGAAGCAGACATGATATCTGTCTCGGCCCTGGCAGGTGACGATCCCCCAGAAGACCCAGATGCATGGGAAGCCAAGAGCCAAGAGCAACATATGCCTCCAGCCGGTGAAACCCAAGATGAAGAAGCGTTCCTCCAGAACTCAATTCTAAGCAGGGATATAGGGGTGGTCCCATCTTCTTCTGAGGGGCCAATCCTAGACAGTCATGGTGACGGGGTGTTGCCACCTCTGCCTGACGTTGGAACGAAAGATAGTGGTCCAAGCCACACTTCGGACTTCTCCCCATATGACCCTATTATGTTCACAATATGCTATGAGCAGCAACAGGAGATCAAGATATTGAAGGCATAGTTGGCCGAAATGACCAAACTGCTATCTAATCTGACTAAGGGCATCCACCTCTGGCAAGGCAGATCCATGAACCCAGGACACTCCCATACAACCATGGCGGAATGGGAGAATCAATCTCTGAGCACCAACTTTAGTGCTTTCATGCACTCAAGGAGGAAGGCGAAAGAAGCAGTCGGCCCTTCAACTAGTCGGCGGGCGGAACGAGTCCTCACATTGCAGGAAAAGATGAAGAAGCCCTATTCCTTCCCGAGGGATAAAACTCAGGGGATCTTTAAATGGGCTTGCCACTATGGCAAGGTTACCTTGCCAAAGCCCAAAAGGTCAGAGGATGCTAGAAGAAGTGACGACCTTGAATTCTATCTCTATCATTGAATCCTGGGCCACCCTATCAAAGATTGTTATGTCTTCAAGGATGTTGCCCAAGACTTGATCAGGAAAGGCGAATTGAAGATGGGGTACTATGAAGTGGACCCACCATAACCCCATGAAGTAGGCGTCTGTAAAAAGGATGTCCATGTGGTCTCCCTCCTCGCGGAGGGCACAAACTCGGCCAATGGAAGACGATCTGAAGTGGATTTTCCACAATATGACTCCACCATGCCCCCATTGTGCGGTGGGTTGCAGCAAGAAATCGAGAAGTTAGAAAAGTAACTAGCTGAGATAAGTATGAGCCGATTTGACCGAGCCGGGGGTATCCTCCCTCAGCATTACAGTCACCCAAGCCCGAAGCACTTCCTTGTGATTAGGGTAAAACTCTACAGCCACAGGCAAGAAGATGAAGAGCTCGTTCTAGACAACATCAAAAGATGGAGAAGCCTTTATGCGAGATGCAAGTTCACGCTAAGCCACGAGATTGCCACCTGGGTCTGCAGACAAAGTTTGAAGAAAGAGTTTCAGCAGTGGATGGTCGGCCTTGACATCCAATCCCTTGATAATCTGGCCATGATAGCAGCTGATATTAAAGCCTTCCTGGCAAAATACCGCTCCGCCACCACCCTGGCAGAACAAAAAAATAAAGTCAGAGATATCAACCTCAGCGTTGCTGGGCATTCGAAGGAAAAGACAAAGGAGGCAGCCAATCCTTCAACCAATCAATTGGCCTTATTGCGAGTGAAAATGAGGAGGCCTTACTCCTTCCCGAGACACAAAACTCGAAGAATTTTTGAATGGGCTTGTCGTTATGGCAAGATTACCTTGCCAGAGCCCAAAAGGCCAGAGGATGTCAGACAAAGTGATGACCCCCGGTTCTATCCTTATCATCGGGTGCTGGGGCATCCTATCGAAAATTGTTATGTATTCAAAAATATCGCTCAAGGCTTGATCAGGAGGGGAGAACTGAGGTTGGGAAGATGTGAAGTGTACCCACCACGTCTACATGATGCGGGCATTTATAGAAGTGGGGTCCACATGGTTTCCCTGCTCACGCAAGTCGTTGGCCCCGCTGATGGAAGATGACCCGAAGCCAGTGAAGCATCCCTTTCCACGCCTCCGGGTGAAGGCCCCATAAAGTCGGTCTATGATAATTCTCAAGAGGACCATGAAGAGATCCTGCAGCCCTTTGTGCCAGGAGATACCCCGAAGCCCCATACAATGATACAGGAAGAGCTGAAAGCCGATGCCCCTTACAGATGCTGGGAATCCATTACTGACAAGGTCACCATGAACTCTGATGACGCACCACAAGAGTGGAAAGCGAAAGAGCCCCCCGCTACTCCTGGGGGTGATTCTCCCACGAACCAATCTTCAAGTCACCCGGAAGCCATAACGTCGGCATCGGCACCAGTCCCCGAGCCAGGGAAAGAAGGTGACGAAGCCCTGTCGTTGAGTGGGGTGGTACAAGAAGACATCTATGATGCCCTTAAGGCTGAAGAAGACGATGGAGGCTTCGTCAACTTGCAATCGGCTCCCCCGGAGATAGAAGATCGTGGCCAAGCCATCGTTGATAAGCTGATCGAAGTGGATCTAGGTACAAAGGATGACCCCAGACCAACCTTCCTCAGTGCCCTCCTTCTACTAGAAGAAAGAGAGCAATACATCAAGCTCCTCCAAGAGTTTCGAGACTATTTCACCTGGAACTACAAAGAAATGCTAGGCCTCAGCCCGGTGATTACTCAGCATATGCTGGCCATTGACCCCAAGGCCGACCCAGTGAAGCAGTCACCCCGGCAAATGAGGCCGGAACTGATAAGCCAAGTTTGCAAGGAAGTTGACAAGCTCATAGACATCAACTTCATAAAAGAAAACAAATTTACCATCTGGTTGGCCAATATTGTGCCCGTCAAGAAGAAGAACGGCCAGATCTGGATATGTGTGGACTTTTGGGACCTGAACAAGGCTTGCCCGAAGGACGATTTTTCGGTGCCCATCACCGAAGTCATGATCGATGCCACCACTGGCCATGAAGCCTTATCTTTCATGGACAGGTCGTCCGGATACAACCAGATATGGATAGCTGAGCATGATAGAGTTCATATGACTTTCTGATCACTGAATGGGATATTTCACTATAAAAGGATGCCTTTTGGCCTCAAGAATGACGGTGCCACGTATCAAAGGGCGATGACCAAGATCTTTGATGAACTGCTCTATGACAAGGTCGAATGCTATATCGACAACTTGGTTGTCAAGACCAAAAAGAAGGTAGATCACCTAGACGACCTCAGGATTATATTCCAGATGCTCTGGTAATACGAGCTGAAGATTAACCCATTGAAGGGTGCCTTCGGTGTCTCTAGTGGAAAATTTCTGGGCTTTGTCATCCGATATCGGGGTATTGAAATAGACCCCTCCAAGATAAAGGCCATTCAGGAGCTGCCACCTCTGAAGAACCTAATGGAACTGTGATCATTGCAGGGCCGATTAGCCTACATCCGCAGGTTCATCTCCAACCTGTCTGGTGATGTCAGCCATTCCACAAGATGATGATGAAAGATGTGCTGTTCGACTGGAATCAAGAATGTCAGAAGACTTTTGATTAGCTGAAGGAATACTTGAAGACCCCACCAGTGCTGGGGGCACCTGTCAAAGGGCGGCCGTTGATTCTCTACATAGCCGCCACCGAATGTTCACTGGGGGCAATGCTGGCCCAAAACAACGACGAGGGAAAGGAGCAGGTGCTTTACTATCTCAGTCGAAGGTTGGTCAGGGCGGAAGCAAAATATACCCCGATCGAGAAAGTTTGTCTTGCCTTGGTCTTTACAGCCAAGAAAATGAGACATTATATGCTCTCGTATGAAATACAACTGATATCAAGGGCCGATCCAGCCAAATATCTCTTGTCCCAGCCGACACTAAAAGGGTGACTAGGAAAGTGGGCCATCATTTTGATGGAATTCGATATTACATACGTATCGTAAAAAGGCTATTAAAGGCCAAGCGATAGCAGATTTCTTTGTGGCACACCCTGTGCCTGAGAATTCTCCTCTTGTCAGGGAGCTTCCAGAAGATGAAACACTGGGCTTGGACCAAGTCCGTCAAGCCCTATGGAAGTTATACTTCAACGGAGCATCCAAAACTGAAACATCCTAATCAGGGCACACATGGATAAGGGCCAGAGCAGGCATCGTCCTCCATTCCCCAGAAGGAGAAGTGTTGTACACGTCATGCTCCGTCAACAAATCATGCATGAACAATGAAGCAGAATATGAAGCCGTGATCATCGGTCTTCAGATAGCTCTCCACATGGAGATCCGAATGTTGCAGGTGTTCGGTGATTCGATGCTGATTGTCAAGCAGATACAAGGAGAGTTCGACATCTGGAAGCCCAAGCTACTCCCGTAATACGCCAAGGCAAAGAAGCTCATGGGGGGTTCTACTTCATTGAAGTAGGCCATGTCGTCCGAAGCCAGAATGCCCAGGGAGATGTACTGGCAAAATTAGCAAGCTCACTGGCGGCACCGCCAGGCGAATCCCTTAACATAACAGTCATAAATAGGCGCCAAGTCCCTAGCATGATAGAGGAACTAGGTGACGAAGAAGAATATGAAGCTGTAACAGCAGAAATAACTAACTCTCCTGATTGGAGAGAACCCCTGATGAAATGGTTTAAACACTAAGAACTGCCCAAGTAGAGGGAAGAAAGGATCAAATCAAATTTGAGCAGCTTTGGTTTAGAGAGGCTGACTTTATGGACATTGTTTCGAGTGTGTGCTTTGCTCAGGCTGCGGGCTCCTCTACTATAAGTACTTGGGTTAGAAAATTGAGCCATACTGCGCAGATTCTTCAAGTTTAGGGAGTTGATAAATCAATGACAGGCAGGACTGCGAAAGACAAGATTCTTCAATAACTTGAGGGTATGGACTATTTGGAGGAGACGAGTCTTATGGATGAGGAGGACAAGACACTCTGGGATTCTTTGAAGCAGCAATATGATGAACTTCTTTATAGAGAGGAGATCTATTGGAGATAGAGATCTAGAGATAGGTGGATTAAAGAGGGAGATAGGAACACGGCCTACTTTCAGCGTGTTGCTTATGAGAGAAAGAGGGTCAACACCATTTCTTGCATTAAGGTGGAGGACCTTTTGTTCTCTGGTGAAGAGGATATCAGAGACCAAGCGAGACTTTATTACTCTGCGTTGTTTTCAAAGGAAGAGTGTTGCCATCCGAGAATTGCAGATGATCTCCTCCCCAGCCTTTCCCAGGATAAAAAGGAGGAGATCTCCCAGCCCTTTTCTAAGGAGGAAGTCCACTTGGTAGTATCTTCTCTTGCAGGTGATAGAACCCCTAGTCCGAATGGTTACCCGCTGGCCTTCTTTCAGAGATGTAGGGATATCATCAAGGGGGACCTTCTTGTAGCTGTGAGGGAGTTTCAAAAGGGGAGGGCTCACCTGGGAGACATTAATAAAACCCTCCTGGTGTCCATTCCTAAAAAGATTGGGGCCCAAGGGACTTCAGGCCCATCAGTTTGCCCAGGCCAAAAGTAAGGGTTGCTCAATTCAGAACTAGGTCCTATTTATAGAACTTGGCTAGGGTTTCAAGGATTTGAACGAATTTAGAATCCTTAATTGACCAAAACCTAATCCCTAAGAGTCCTTAGTAATATTTTAAGTCCTCCCAATTAGGTCTCTTGTAGATAGAATCTCAAAAATCTAATCTTTTTACTTATTTTTCTATTCACGGAACTGCAGAGCATAACGGTCTGCCATAGGCGCGTTATGTGAGCCATAGCGCACCCGCGATAGACCGTTATAGTCTATGGCGTGGAATTTTAATAAAATTAAAACTCTTTTAGTCTATTATCCACCTAATTATCTTTTTAGAGTGTAATTATCCCTAAAATCTGTAGATAAGCTAAATAACCTTCTAGAATATGGGCTAATCTTATTGGGTTTGGTCTTTAATCTATTTGAGTTTTATTTAATAAGACTAGGGTATTTAATTAACCTAGTTGGGAAAAATTTATTTTTGTCAATTTTTGGTCCTTGTGTCTTAAGTTATTTCTCAGATTGACATGACTGTATCGCTGCCACGTCTCAAACGACATGTTCTGGTGCTATCAGTTTGGGATGTGACACTCCGCCCTCGCCGAGCTCTGAAATATTACTCCTAGACCGAGCTAATAAACCTTTTCACCTGGCTTGAGGCACTCCACCCTCGTCGCACTATAAAAAATTGTCTGATAGTCCCACTAGGTTGGGCCCATAAACATTCTTCCCTTGGCTTGAAGCACTCTGCCCTCGTCGAGCTCTTGCATAATAATCTTTAGTCCCATTGGCACAATGAGCTGTCGAATTCACTAATAGTCCCACCGGACGGAATATCCCATATCATGGACGAGTCTGCGCCAAGGAGCCCAACAAAAAAAGAGAAAAAAGAGAATTAAAAAAATGATGGTCTAAAGTGGACTTAATAAATCAATAGACACAATAAACTCAATGGACCCAAATAAACCAAATAAACCCAACACACTTAATAAACCTAATAAACCCTAAATTCAACAAACCCAACGAGCCAATAAACCCAATAAACCAAATAAATCAAATGACCTCTTAAATCTAGCAAAATCAACAAACCACATAAACCCAACAAAATCAATAAACCCAGACAAAACCAATAAACATGACAAACCTTTAAATATGGTTTAACACATTTTTTTCTTTGATATGATTGAGCATTTTTTTTGAATATCTTGGACATCTTTGAATATTTGTTGGACACTTCTTTTGATATTGTTGAACATCTTTAAGTTTGTATCGGCACAGATGCTAATGGTTAAATATATTTGAATAACTTCGAATATCTTCGTACATCTTTGAATAGCTACCGGCTTGGACGTCAGTGGTTGGATATCTTCAATATTTTTGAATATTTTTAAATATTTTTGAATGTGTGTTGGCATGGATGCCGATGGTTGAGAAGTTGTCGGCTTGGGGGTCAATGGTTGTAATGTTGTCGGCTCAGATGTCGATGGTTGAAAAGCTGTCGGCCTGGACGCTGATGGTTGGAAAGCTACCAGCTTAGATGCCGATGGTTAGAAAGTTGTCAGCTTAGACGCTGTGGTTGAAAAGCTATCGTCCTAGACGCCAATGGTTGGAAAGCTGTCGACTTTGGCGCTGAAGGTTGGAAAGCTATTAGCTTAGACGTCGATGGTTGGAAATCTTTCATCTTAGACGTCGATGGTGAGAAAGCTATTGGCTTAGATGCCGATGGTTGGAAAGCTTAACATCTTTGAGTATTTGTCAACCTGAATGCCAACGATTGAATATCTTTGGGTATCTTTGAACATCTTAAAGTGTTTATCGGCCTGAGTGCCAATGATTGAGTGTTTTTTTTTTGAATATGTTTGAATAGTTGTTGTCTTGGATGTCGATGATTGAAGAGGTTAAATATCTTTAAACACCCTTGAACAGCTGTTAGCTTGGATGCCCATAGTTGAAGGGCTTACATATCTTTGAACATCTTTAAACAGCTGCCGGTTTAGACGTCGATGGTTGAAGAGCTATCGGCTTGGATGTCAATAGTTGAAGAGCTTGAACATTTAGTTGCTCCTTTCTCACACAGAGTAACCTACGAGGGGTCGTGGAGGGCGGGAGCACATCTTCTTCGGCGAGCCATGATCAGCTTTGGCCGTATTTTTGTAGGGCGTCTGCCATAGTGTGTTAAAGCACGTGGAGCCATAGTTATATCTTGCTGAATCTTTCATTTGGGGAGAGTACCTATCGAAGAGGCTTTTTAGCTTCATCATTCGGCTCTCAGGTTTGGCGTTGGCCAACTTTGCCCTTTTTGCATTTGTCAACTCTAACAAGTGTCGACAACATACCACGATGTAGCATGATAATTTATTCATCTTCGGATATCTAGCTTCTTTTGTTTCAACATCTGCCCTCAGAACAGGGCACCATTTGTAGCTTGCCTCTCTTTCGGCTTCCTACCATAATTCGAGAGGCCTGAAATGCCCTTTAGAGCACATTGTTCTTCAGCTGATGGGGTGAGGCCACATTGACCGCCCTTTTACGACTGGGCATTTGATGATCCACCTAATACTCACCTATTTGTAATTCACCTTTCTGGATTAGGCTTTCAATAATATCTTTGAATGGATAGCAATCCTCAATGGAATGCCCCATTTGTTGGTGATAAGGGTAAAATTACAGATCATCTTTCCATCTGGCGTCATTTGACTTTTTAGGCTCTGGGAGGACAACCTTGTCGTACTCGTGGGCCTACTAGAACAGCATCCGAGTCTTCTCCTTTGGGAAGGAATAGGGCTTTTTCATCTTGTCCCTTAACGAGAGTTGTTGCTTGGCAGACGTGGCTGAAGAAGAGCTAGCTACCTCTTTTGCCTTCTCCCTTTGCTTCTCGAAGGCCTGGAAATCAGTAGCTTGGATTTCTTTTTGCATCGGCCACCCATTAATTAGCTCGTTCTTCTGATTTGGGGTAGCCACGGTCGGGCGATATTTTTCCAAAAATGCTTCAATATCAACCACCATATCGTTCAATCGATTGAAGAGTTTGACTTCGATGCCAATTGTCCTTGATAGGACCTCTGTCTTCAAATTGAGTTTACATATTTAGACAGCATCTTCATTGTTCGGCGGGTGCCTGCATCCGGGACTATTCATTTTTGGGCATTGGCTGTGCACTCCAACCCCCTGGTGAATAGCAGTGCAAGGATGACCAGGTGGAGAAGAACGTCCAACCAATTAGCCAAGCAAATGTGGTTCGTCCGCTGCTGGAACCTGAGCTAAGGGACTGGGCATTGTCCATCCATCCCAGCGTGTTGGCATTCAGAAAGGGGGAGACGTTGTTGCTGGAGGCGTATTACCCCTTTCGCTTTGGTCAAATTTTCGGCTATGACTAGCACATTCCCATGCACAGTGCCCAGTTTGGCCTAGTAATGTAGACTCTTCAGGGAGGCTTGGTCGCGGAGAATGCCAGAGTCTGGTGGGACTTCTTCCACCGAGCAGACGCCGCCACCTTCAGAGTGCCAGCCCCTAGTCACGTCCCTTGGGTGACACCCGAGTATGTAAAGTGGTGGAATGCCCGCACAGCCTTTTATCGGTCACACAAGACCAACTACTAGGATGGGGCGGAGAGAAGATTCTAGGACCGGCAACTCGTGCACATCCTGAACGTTGATCCGGAGCACCTCCTACGCTTGTGGCGCGGCAAGATCAAGGATGTGGCCGACTACATGGTCACCCGCAAGGCGGCCCGGGAGGCTAAATCGACGCCACAAGCCAGGCTGCCTCTGGTGGCGAAGGATGACTTTAAGAAGACCATGCGGGACCTCTGCCGCATCGGAGCTGAACACCTGGAGTTGATTAATTATCCACTGCTGGTAGAAGAAGAGGGCACCCCAGCAACCAGCTGGCGGGCTGAGAAGGATCTAATCTGCCCCTACCGTACATTCGTGAGGAGGGAAGAGTGGAAGCCACAGAACTATAAGGACACCACCTACTTCTATGTCCTTCTGCAAGTGCATGGGCTAACGGTTGAAGCACGATCGGCGGTGATCCTGGGCTAGCGTCTGCACGTCACCTACCATTATGCTGAAGGCTAGGGGATAGATCATTTCAACTTATTCTGCCATCTGTCTGCCAAGAAACACGCGGACTTAGCCATCCTTGCCGATCGATGCCAGACGATCGGGGACGTATGTTGGCTGGTCCGAGAGGCCGCCCGGCGTGACAAATAGCCGTCCCTCAGTTATTGGTCGATATCACTGCGGCTCTATACCGGCCCACACGGTATTTGCCATTTCTCTTCCTTTGTGTTCATGGCTGCCTCTTTCAGGGTGCCAGATGTTAATCAATTTTTCACTTTATCTGTCCCTCCTCTTCACAGATCATCTGGATAGCACGCAGATGGAGACTTATCGCAACCTCCTCCGATAGGCAGAGAAGTCGGTGCATTTTGAGGCGACGCCACCAGTCCTGATCACAACTCCCTTGCCTCCGCCCGCAAAGAGGTCCCAGGCAAGAACTCCCGTGAAGAAGTCCCTAGGCGAGGCAAAGGCTGCAGGGCGGCGGGAGGCTAAGCGTCGGAAGACAGAGACCGCCAAGGCTACAGAGACTGTTCCCCCGTCACCTCCAATCCCGTCCTTCGAGGAATTCGAGGCCGGTCGGATTGAACCTAGCCAACCCATGGGTGAGACTCCTCTGTCAAGAGCGTCTTCCATGTGGAGTTTTATTTCTGTGTCGGAACGGGTTGCTTACACCCGAATGCCTTTGCTCTTTTTTTTTTCCATCAGCTAGGGAGGAACCGATGCCCTCGCCGACCCCTGACGTAGGTGAGGCCTTAGTTGGGTCAGAGCCGCCGTCCACTACAACTCCCTCGCCCAAATCCAACAAAGGACCTCAAAAGGGGTCACCCGTAGAGAAGGCATTGGCGACCGCCAAAATAGTCATGCGGAAGGAGGTTGGGCAGAGGAGGGTGGAGGCTGTTTGGACCGCTTCAGCTTCCCCTCCTCCTTCCATCCCCTCTTCCACACAATTTGTCGTGGCTCGGACTAAAAAGCCATCCCGCAGGTAAGGTTTTTAGGCTACTGATATTCTTGAGGATTTAGTCACCTCTAAGGGTGAGGTCGGTTGCATTGGGATGGGTGGGGTGTGTCATTTGGGGTTGGGGCGGGGGGGCAGTGGGTTCCCCCCTTTCTAATATCACCTCGGCCTTATCAGTTATGGAGAGGCCGTGAATATCCAACAAAACAAACAGCCAGGAGGTCTGGGCAAATAGAGTTGGCCGCCGATCCTCTTTCCATACAAAAGTCCTATAAGGACATAAGCGGTCAATCTTTGGACACCACAAAGTGGGAGATGTGATGGGCTGCTCACCCGACAACGAAAATTGTTGCAAAGATGTCCTACCGCTTCTGACCCGGCATAAGCCCTGAAGAGTCTCCATGAACTCATCCTTCTTGATTTCAGGGTGCACAGGCTGCAGTTTGGATATCTTCCGCTTCACAGATTTCCATGTAGCCAAATAAGCCTGCATTTCAGGTTCTCTCTGGGAATTCAATCTCCGCAAATGATTTGAATCAATCTCAAATACCGGAGAAGGTTAGGAATTCAAGAATTTATGCTTTGGAAGGTCCCAGCAGTCATTTTGGGAAAGTCGGTAGAAGGCGGTGCGGGCATTCCACCATTTAACATACTCTGGTGCCACACGGGGGAAAGGCCCGGGAACTAGCACCCTGAAAGAAATAGCCTCACGGCGATGGAAATAGTCCCACCATGTGTGGGCTTCCTTAATTGCAGTCGACCAGGCTCTCGACCAGTTCTCCAGTGGAAACTGTGCTGAAGACGGTGGAATTTGTTGGTCACAGCCAATGTTCCTGCTGAATCAAAAGGGATAATAGGGTTCCAGATATGTACTCCCGCCCTTCTTGAAGACCAAGACACTGGGTCTGATAGATAATGCCCAGCCTACTAGCTCCAGCTCTAAAGATGGCCTTGTACAGACTCTGCCTGAAACAAGGTGAATATATTCCTCAATTTCACCAAATTTACATTCCCGCAGGCAATTTACCAATGGGCTAGAGTGGGCAACCAAGCCCCAGAAATGTAAAGCCCCAGGGGTGTTCATGGGTACCTTTGTCAACTTCCCCCTCATTGAGAAGAGCTAGTCCGATCCTTGTTGGGGCTCAGTACTAGCAAACTCCAACATTCTTAAAAATAAATTAGATGACTGTAGTACTCGGGGAGCAAACTCGAGGAACAAGGAGCATACCCAAGCATTGAAGAAGTGAAGTGGACCTATAGTTCGTAGATTCCTTGGGAGATGAGTATGGTGGAGATCTCCCAGCATCTTATAAATCAGGCACAATGCAGCAGGGCAGAGAGATAGCTTTACGCCCCACACCATCAAGCACGCAGGGTATATAGCCTCGGCGCGAATCACTGTCTCATCACCCTGCGGGAGAGCAAATGCACACAAACAGTATGTCAGATAGGCCGCGCAGAGTGTAACGGGGTCTACTCTCACCGGGTTAGGGCCACTTTGCCACGCCCTATGAAGAGAAGGAGATAGATGAGTCTTCCTATGGGCCCACTTCTTCAACCTGCTCGAAGCTACTCCAATGGTGGCAAAGTCCTTGTACCTCTCCTCACCTCTGAAGAAATATTCTAGCCACAGGCCCATCTGCACCCGCTTCCTTTCTTTGCGCGAACGGGTGTGAGAAGAAGAAGTTTTTATGACATCATGAATAGACAACCACAATGTCTGGTACACTTTCATAAGGTACCGATATGCAAACCCAATATAATAGCGGCCTTCGCCGTCGGTGCGGTCTTTAAGCCAGTCCCTCCAACAAACTTCTTCATATGGTTCACCATCAATAGGAAGGATGGATAGCTAATGCAAGCTCCATAAATCCAAGGAAGTTTCCCCTTCCGCTGTATAAAAGGTGTTGTACTCTAGACAGAACACCTCCATCACTCCACGTCACAAACCCTTCGAAATAGCGTACCAGAGGTGAGAAGCGTAGACGCTGTGATATACTCTAGCCTTCATCAAAATCAGCCCATAATGCTAGAGCACGTACTCTGTAAATTCAATAGCTCCATCCTGAATGGTCTATCGATAGACCGTGCTATACCTAGGGGCTTTAAAAAAAAAAATCTCTCATCTCCCTCCGCCCTCTCCACCGTAACCGATGGAGGAGAGGAAGGAAAAACCATTCCCCCATGTCCCCCATCTCTCTCCCTCTCAAACTCTCCCACTCTCATCCATTCTTATCTCCTCGCATTCCCCCCCCCCCTTTCATGCGCTCGAAGCACCAAGTAAAGTGCCCAAGAATGGCTGGAGAAGGAGTTCCCCCGCCGCCGCCGGTTGCCGTCGCGGAGGAGGCCATGGCTATGGGCACGCCGCCAGTGATCCACGAGGAGGAGGAGGAGGTGTTAGCACTGTCGGAGGAAGGGGAAGTCACCACGCCTGCGGCGGAGGAAGGAGGGGCTATAGTGGCTCACGATGAGGATGCCCAAGCGCCACCGGCAGTGAAGGAGAAGATGCCATGGGGACTCAAGGTCGGCTACTCAAAACCCTATCCATTTTCATTTTCAGATTATGCATGTAGTTCTAAAAGGGGGGAAACAGGGGCACGACCCCTTTGATGCCGGTTGGGAGGCCATAAGGCCCTCACCATCGGTGGGGAGAGACTTCACACCGTCGGGGATGACGGTCGATTGGATAGTTCAATAGGAACCACCCCCCTAAACTATACGGTTCATATAGAACCATTCATATATAGCACAGCCCATGGGTGGCTACCCAGGAGTAGTTGAACTGATGGGAGTGAGGGATCTTGCACGGTTTAAGGCAAACCTTGGGGACTCAAGGACAGGCCATATTAGTCCGTTTAGAATATTAAACGTTAAGAATTAAGCGGTCCTCATCAGACCGTGGACCATCACACGGTTAAGGAAAAGCCGTGTAAGAACAGAAATTGAGGGACTTAAGAAGGGAATGACATGGTCATATGGGGACCATGTGCTCACTAAACGGCTAAGGAATGGCCATAAAAAGTTTAGGGACTAGATAACTACACGGTCCATATTGGGCCGTCCACTAGGTAGAGAGGTCCATGAATGACCGTGGTCCTCTGTGAGGAGTTAATGGAAAATGGTTGGAGGTCAACCGTTGAAGGCTATAAACGGCCCATGAGTGACCGATTAGATTATTGAATTATTCAATTAATGAAATGCATGAAAAAATAAAAAGTAGAATAACCAATGCAATTATTTTTAAAATGTATGCAGGGAAAGCGTAGGACTCGGATCTCTTGGCTGCAAGTTCAGGCAGTGTACCTCGCACTGCCCGACCTTCAGCAGGAGAGGTTAGCAGCGATGGGGTTCGCCGAGTTCTTGAGCATAGAGGTCAGTCGGTTTGACACACTGCTACTCTACGCTCTGCACGATCGCTGGGACCCAGTGAGTCATACGTTCCTCTTTCCGTGGGGCCACATGGTCCCCACACTAGAGGACGTAGCTCAGATCATAGGCCTACGCATGCATGGGTCCCTAGTCAGTGGGAGGACTTGCCCCGACTATCGGGAGATGGCCCAGGAGCTACTAGGACTTGAGCTATTGCACTTGGAGTGGCATTCCACTACTTTGACGAGGGCGGCACTCCAGGACAATCTCGGGCTGAGGTGAGCAGGGATTGCGACTGGTGAGCTACCCGAGCAGCACCTCCAGAGGCTCGTGGACCGAGCCAGATCGAGAGTTGCAGCAGAGCCAGGAGCAGAGGTGGACCGGGTGCTGAGGAGATTCCTGACTCTCTTCTTCGGATGGCTATTGTTTGCGACGAGAGCGGACGTCATCAGCTGTCGCTTCCTACTACTGCTAGAGGACTTAGCACACGCCGGCGACTACGCATGGCGAGCAGCAATTCTCACCTTTCTCTTCGACACCTTGAGCTCCACCAGCTGACGCACGATGCTCGACGGCTTCTCCCCTCTACTCCAGGTACAACTCTACCCCTAAACTAGTTATGCAACTTCTATATGCTTCCTATATGCTGATGTTTGATGGAATGCGATGCAGGTGTGTTCCTCGCTATAATAGAAGATGAAGAAGCCCTACTCTTTCCCAAGGGAGAAGACATGGGCGATTTTGAATGGGCATGTCATTATGATAAGATGGTCCTGCTAGAGCTCAAGAGGCCGAAGGAGGCTAAAAGAAGCAACGATCCTCGATTCTGCCCGTATCATCGGGTGCTTGGGCATTCCATCGAGGATTGTTACGTCTTCAAAGACATTGCCCAAAGCTTAATCAAGAAGGGCGAACTCCAAATAGGGGAATACATAGTAGACCCATCATGCCCACATGAAACAAGCACTTATAGAAGAGGAGTTCATGTGATCTCCATCTACCACCGGACCCCCAAAGAGACGTCGGAAGATGAACAAAGCAAACCTTGCATCCGAAAGGAGCTATCTGGGCGGCCAAGGTCACCCATGAAGGAAAAGAAGGGTAGTTACCCCTATTCTACGACAGGGGCATGTACCTCCCCAACCTTGGGAGTAGCTAGTACAGCTGATAAAGAATGCTACAAAACAGATGTGACCGCCTTCCCCACTCTAGCAGATGAGGGGCCTTCGAAAGCAATCTATGATGATTATCTAGATGATCATGAAGAAATCTTGCAACATTCAAGGTCAGGAGATACCCCAAAGCATCAAGCAATAATCCAAGAAAGGCCAGAAGCCAATATCCCCTGCGGATGCTGGAAATCTGCTATTCAAGAGGTGGTTACAACCTCTGATGAAGCCCTACAAGATCAAAGATTTAAGGAGCTACCTACAGCCCTCACAGGCGATTCATCTACGGGTCAATATCCAAGTTGCCTGAAAGTCGACGTGATGGCCTCACTGTCAATTTCTCAACAAACTCAAGAGCTAAAGCAAGAAGCTGATGATCTGTCGCCGCTAGGCAAAGCAAGGCAAGAAAGCATCCATGATGTCTTTGAAGCCGAAGAAGATGATGAAGGCTTCGTCGACTTGCAGTCGACCCCACCGGAGATAGAAGATGGCAGCCAGGCCACTGTTGATGAGCTGGTCGAAGTAAACCTCGACATAGAAAATGAGCCAAGGCCAGCCTTCCTCAGTGCACTCCTTCTACCTGAAGAGAAAAAGTAATACATACAACTACTTCAAGAGTTCCGAGACTGCTTTGCTTGGAACTACAAATAGATGCCAGGCCTCAGCCCTGAAGTTACTCAACATATACTAGCTATTGACCCAAAAGTTGAGCCGGTAAAGTAGCCACCCCGGCAGATGAGGCCAGAGCTGATAAACCAGATTTGCCAAGAATTCAACATGCTCAAAAATGTCGATTTCATGGGAGAAAATCAACATACCACCTGGATGGCCAATATTGTGCCTGTCAAGAAGAAGAACGGGCAGATCCGGATATATGTGGATTTTTGGGACTTGAACAAAGCATGCCCAAAAGATGATTTCCTAGTGCCAATCACTGAGGTCATGATTGATGCTACAACTGGCCACGAGGCACTATCATTTATGGATAGCTCGTCTAGATATAACCAGATATGGATCGCCGAGCATGAAAGAGTTCACATGGCCTTCCGCTCGCCCAAGGGGATATTTCATTACAAGCGGATGTCCTTTGGTCTCAAAAATGCTGGCGCCACTTACCAAAGGGCGATGATGAAGATATTCGACGAGCTGCTCTACAACAAAGTCAAATGCTACATTGATGATTTAGTCGTCAAGACTAGAAGGAGAGAAGACCACCTAAGTGATCTCAGGGTCATATTCGAAAGGCTACGGTAGTTCGAGCTAAAGATGAACCTGATGAACTGCGCATTTGGCGTTTCAAGCGGGAAATTCCTCAGCTTTGTAGTCAGATATCGGAGAATTGAAATAGATCCCTCCAAGATCAAAGCTATCCAGGAGATGCCCCCTCCGAAGAATTTGACAGAATTGTCGTCATTGCAAGGCGGATTAGCCTACATCCGCAGATTTATTTCCAATCTGTCCGGATGATGCCAGCCATTCCACAAGCT
>JANBPO010002006.1:1681-12500 GCA_024336825.1 Amorphophallus titanum | reverse complement strand
ACACACCCACTTCATTTTCCCTCCCATATACCCCATTTCCCCCTATCATCTTCAACCTTCAGCTCCCAGTTCACAGGCAGCAGATAAGCTCCACGTTGCAGAGTCTTCCTCGGACGCATCGCACATCTTCTGGTGGCATATCATACATTGCTGGAAAGATCGTCGAGTCAACTTCGCAGGCGAGGTGGTTTCGCATCCATCCGACATCGGCGCTGTCCGGGACAGCCGTTCTCCCTCGACTACGTAAGATAGGTCCGGCCAGCGACCTGTGCGTCTTCCAGAAGCTGCTCTAGCCTCATATCACATCTTCTGATCAACCCCCTTGGATACTCCTTACTAGGGTCGTCCAGCTTTCAGCCAGAGGTGGTCCAGCCCCATTTGGAGTTCCCTGTCGAGAGCACTAGTGTCGACATCCCACGCCTATCCTGCAGTCCAAGTCTCCCGCAACCAGAATGAGCAGCTCACCACAGGGAGTACCACAGTCTCGTATGCCATCTTCAGCTAGATCCCTTTGGAGGAGTTCATCAAAGGTCAGTCAGCTTTCAGTCTAGCTTGGTCTCACCTCTTTCTGATCTTCCCACTGGGAGATACACCCCCGACAAGCCTCCCCTGTCTGGCTGGCATCCTACACTGCGTAACTTCACAAGAATCAGCGGTACCGGCATCTCACACCTCAGATCAGGGTCATTCTAGCTCTGAAAGATCCCTGGGATGGCCCTCTCCGTGAAAACTCTGGCCCCGCTATCTCCCAACCACAGATTGGATAGCTATGCGATCGGAGAGTCGAGACCAGAATTCTGTCCCTGCAACTAGCCCGAACCAGTCAACATCCAGGAGCCACCACGGGCGTGATCGGGTGATTCAGGAAGCGAATTTTGGTTTGGGAGCACTAGACTGAGTTCTCTTTCAGTGGGACTTGGTCCTGCCTCGATCCGATATTCCATCTGGGAGTACGGCCTCGTCCAATCCCTCTCTGGCTTGCAGCAGAGAAGCCCAGCGCAGTTCTACGGAATCTACCATACCCGGTGCATCCAAGAACAGAACGATACGGCGTTCCTTCCAGGAGCGAGCTAACACGTCCAGCTTTCCAACGCATCTATCCCCGCCACCGTCGGACATCCCAAGAAGGTTCTACGTTCCCGGAAAGACTGCAGGTTACAGAAGGAAGAAACAACAACCTGAAGGTGAAGATTCGAGTCGGTTGGCCCCCGACCACCTCCGTTCCCCACCCCGCCTGGCCGGCTTTTAGCCCCTCCCTGCATGGAGGTAGTTTGGGGTGTAATATCAATTAATCACCACCCCGAGATCCCCCTCCTGCGAGATGTGTAGTGTTGTACTATTCAAATTTCCAGGTTAGAGCTAAACCGGCGCAGCGTGCGGGCGCATACCCACGCTTCCCCGCTCGCCTCATCTCCGACCGGGATCGGAGTATTCACACCGATCAGGTGAGCTCCGGGACACATCCTTTGCTGGTTTTTCTATTGCTTATTTAGTATTACTTTCTAGCTCCGTCAGACGGTGAGCGAGCACCCGAACTAAATTTCCATCATTTGAGTGGCCACCGCGAAGTGAGGTGAGAGCAACCACTAAACCAACATCCTTGGCGTGTTGGCCGCCCGTGATTTGGGGCATCCCTGGCCCTTAGGGGTTCAATTCCTAGGCTAGTCAACCTTTGGAGCAGCGAGGTTCTGTCCCGGACCCTCACTACCATCGCCGATTTGCCTACGGATATGAGAGTGCACTTAGCGGGTAAGTCCGTTTGAGTGAAGTCACCGACCCGCACATCGCTTGCTTGCTAGGTCCGAGGGATCTTCGATCTTATGGCTATCACCCCCAAGGTGGTGTCACATCAAGTGATATCAGAGTAAGTTCTCAACTTGTCTCTATCAAGTTGGTCCTAGGGCGCATTCACATACATCACCCGGTGCACTAGCATGGCCGCATCCTACCGATCTCTCCCATCGGCCCTTTCCATGAGTCCAACCCGTGGAGATGCCTCCCTGCAAACTGTTAGGGGCCGTTTCACCCTCCGGGGGCGGCGGCTCATCTGCAACCAGTCAGGAGGGCCATCGCACGTCCCTTCTCCGGAGCAAGAAGCCTCCTCCACCCCGAGGAGGGAGAAGTCCGAAGCGCATCGGCCGTTCCCGGAGACCGATGTCCCCGAGGGGTGCCGGGGCAGCCTGCAGGAGCGCCCCCACAGCCCCTCGGCCCAACGGTAACCGGAGCTATCTCTCCAGCTGTGAGACTTCGAGAGACGTTTCGTAGAACAAGAGTGTGCCCTCCGCGCTCTACAAAAGACCTCTACTGTGGAGGATGAGGAGCAATCCCCGTTCTCCGACCATGTCTTGAAGGCCAAGATCTCCCCTAGGATTTCGCTTCCAACCTTCAAGTCATACGACGGCCAGGGAGACCCGGCCGACCACTACGACAGCTTCGACGCCCTAATGCCCTGCATGGGGTATCAGACGCCATCAAGTGCCGAACGTTCGCGACCACCTTGGTCCAAGGCACTCAGGCTTGGTTCCGAGCCCGCGTCCCAGGCAGCATCCGTGACTTCCGACAATTCGGGCGAGTGTTCAAGGAAAGCTTCGCCGGCAACGATCCTCCCCGGTCAGTAGCGGGACTATTGGCCCTTAAACAGGAACAGGGGGAGAAACTCTGGGCCTACATTAACCGATTTGAATTGGAAGCCCTGCGTATCCACCGCCTAGATGTTGCCTCGGCTATCATTGCACTGACCAAGGGCACCCGCGACGAGAACCTCCGGCGTGAGCTGGTCCTTCTCCCCCTACCTCCCTCGCCGAGCTAGCGACCCTGGCCTTGCGTCACATAGAGTGCAAGGAAGTCCTCAGCGCTTGCCGCGGCACGACGGTCTCAGGTCGGGAGGGGGACAAGAGACGACCGTCCGAGCAAGGCTTTGGCGAAGGAAAGAGGCGGAATCGGGATGGAGACCACAAGGAGCCCTCTCGAAAATACGAGTGGTACACTCCTCTGACCGCCTCGTCTACGAGATTTATGAAGATATCAAGGGCTCGGGTCTACTCCGCCAACCTGAGCCTATGAAGGCAAAGCATCGCAACCACCACAAGCATTGCTTGTTTCACAGGGACCACGGGCACCACACCGGTGATTGTCATCAACTCCAGGACGAGATTGAGCATCTCATCTGCCAGGGGCACTTATCTCGGTACGTGTCTGAGCAAAAGAAGGACACCGCTGCTCCCGAGGAAATCGACAATCTCCCCCGCAGAGTCCACATTAACGTCATTGCTGGTGATGCGGCATCAGGCAGGGACAGCAGTCGAGGTAGGAAGCATCAACCGAGCGGACGAGTCGGGTCTCTAAGCCCCCCAAAACACCGCAGGCGCGGGAACAACAGGCCCTAGTGTTTTCTGATCAAGACCTGGAGGGGTTAACTACCCCACACGACGACGCTCTCGTTGTATCGGCTGCGATAAACCATTGTAATGTAGATAGGATCTTAGTTGATAATGGTAGTGCTCCTGATGTACTTTCATATGAATGTTTCCTCAAGATGGGTGAAAATCCATCTAGACTCCGCCCGATTTGAACCCCCCTCTGTGAGTTCAATGGCCAGGCAACCTATCTCGAGGGACCCCTGAGCCTACTAGTCACCATTGGCACCCCACCCAAAATCATTACGGTAATGGTGGACTTCATCGTGATCAAGGGAATAACAGCTTATAATGCCATCTTCGGCCGAGGCATCCTCAGCCGAACGAAGGCGGTGCCCTCCACCTATCACTAAAAAATAAAGTTCCCCACCAAAAATGGCGTAGGAGAAGTCCGAGGTAACCAAGCAATGGCTAGAAGGTGCTACATAATCTCGGTTGAAGCTATAAGGTCAGAAGGGAAAAATAAAAGGATCAGGGGAACAGAGGAAAGACTAACAACATTCGAGCCTGGCGGTGAGTTGCTAACGGTCTTTCTCAAAGGTGACCCGACCCTAGGAGTCAAGATCAGAGCTGACCTACCATCTGATGTACAAGAACAGTATAAAGTTTTCCTTGCTAAGTACGTCTAAGTCTTCGCATGGTCTGATGAACAACTTCTCGGGTTTCCTGGAGAGATAGTGATGCACAAGCTTAACCTCGACCCGATGGTGAAGCCTATCCAGCAACGCAGGAGAAAACACGCCCCGGAGAAGCAGACGATCATCAAAGAGTAAATCATCAAGGGGAAAAAGACCGGCCTTTTTTGCCCGGTCCTTTACCCGACATGGCTCGCCAATGTCGTCCTAGTGCCAAAAACTTTGAAAAAATGACGAATGTGCGTGGACTTCACTGACCTTAACAAGGCCACTCCAAAGGACTGCTACCCACTATCAAGTATCGACCAGCTTGTCGACTCAACCTCCGGTAACAAGTTACTCAGTTTCCTGGACGCCTACTCTGGCTACCATCAGATCAGGATGGACCCAGAGGATATTGAGAAGACCACCTTTATCACCGACTTCGGCGTACACTGCTACACCCGAATATCATTCGGGTTGAAGAACACTGGGGCAACATATCAAAGGCTGATCAACCACATATTCGAGGGACAACTTGGTCGGAACGTCGAGGCCTACATCGATGACATGCTCGTCAAAATGCCAAAGGTCGAAGATCATTTCGCCGACCTAGCTGAGACCTTCAACACCCTCCTGAAGTATAACATGAAGCTCAACCCCACTAAATGTGCCTTCAGAGTCAGGTCTATAAAATTCCTAGGTTTTCTGGTAACTCAGTGCGGGATTGAGGCCAACCCCGGCAAGGTTCAGACCATCTTGAACATGCGGCCACCCACTTGCATCAAGGACGTCCAGTGCCTTACAGGGCGCATCACTGCGCTCAATCGTTTTCGGTCCCGGGCGGCCGAACGATGCCTGCCCTTCTTCAAATTGTTGAGGGGGCCCAAAATGGCATCTGCCACGTTCGCCTGGGATGAGGAATGTCAGAATGCATTTGCAGAACTCAATGACTTCTTGACCTTGCCCCCGGTGTTATCCAAGCCGATCTCGGGTGAAGTGTTACACCTTTACCTCTCGGCGACCCCTTCCACAATAAGCTCGGTCCTAGTCCGAGGTGATGCGGGAGTCGAGAGGCTGATCTACTACACCAGCAAGTTGCTCAACGAAGTCGAAAGAAAGTACCCTGCAACTGCGAAACTTGTGCTAGCATTGGTAACCTTGGCCAAGCACCCCCGACCTTATTTCCAAGGGCACTCTATCGTCGTGTTAACCGGTGAACCCCTGAAGAAGATCCTCTCTCACCCCGAAGCTTCGGGATGCCTCATCAAGTGGGCCATCATGCTCGGGACTTACGATATCTCTTACTGCCCCCGCTCGGCCATCAAGGGACAGGCCCTCGCAGACTTCATCGCAGAGAGCACCATCCCGACCGAGGAAACACTTCCGTCTGTGCACGGACCCACTTGGGACTTGTTCGTCGACGGGTCTTCCAACTCGGCCGGAAGCGGCGTTGGTGTCCTCCTCAAATCCTCCGAAGGGGCAGAGATACAGTACGCTTTGAAGCTCAACTTTCTGGCGTCCAATAATGCCTCCGAGTATGAGGCCCTCAATTCGGGGGCCAAGATGGTGCGACGACTAGGGGCCGAGCGAGTCAGGATCCACACTGACTCCCAATTGGTCGCTAGCCAGGTCAACAGTGACTACGAATCTCGGGAAGTGCTAATGATCAAGTACCTCCAAATGGTCAGAGAGATGGCCCAACTATTTGAGAGTTTTGAGGTAGTCCGGATAGATCGGGAGGAAAACTCCCAGGCAGACGCCCTCTCTCGTCTGGCCTCCTCTCTCGGCCCCGAAGGTACTCAGTCTGTCTTCCTCAAGGAGCTAGAGTGACCGAGCATTAAATTCGAGCTCATGACCATTGACCCGGCACCCCGAGCGACTGGCGGACCCCCTACGTATCCTGGCTCTGAGACTCTCAAGAGCCCCTCAACCCTCGGGAAGCTCAAAGATTGAAGTACCAAGCCCAACGCTTCGTCATCTTGGATGACGCCCTGTACCGTAGGTCTTTCTCCAGTCCCCTCCTCAAGTGTCTCGACACCGACGAAGCCAGCCGAGCAATTCAAGAAGTTCACAAAGGCATCTACGGCGCGCATCAAGGAGGAAGATCGCTCGCCAGGATCTTGCTCCGGCAAGGTTACTGTGGCCTACCCTCCAGCGTGATTGCTCGACCTACGTGTAAAAATACGACCGATGGCAGTGCTTCGACCATTTGGTCCACCAGCCTGTCTCGGAGCTCGTCACCCTTACCGAGCCATACCCCTTCGCTTCGTGGGGGATCGACATCCTGGGGCCATTCCCTACGGCTCAGGCCCAGAAGAAGTTCATCATCGTCGCCATCGACTACTTCACCAAGTGGATTGAAGCCGAAGCCACTGCCAGGATTACGGAGTCAGTCGTATGGAGCTTCGTTTGGAAGTCGATCATTTGTCGTTTTGGTATCCCCCGAGTGATTGTGAGCGATAATGGTCGGCAATTTGATTCTCATTACTTTAAGAACAAATGTGCTGACCTACATATTAAGGACAAGAGAGAGGGGCGCCCCCTATTTGGGCCTTGAATGGGCCATTTTGGCCAAGCCATCCTCCTTAAGCCCACTCCCTTTCCTATTAAGACTCTAGAGAGCCCATGAGAGAAAAAGGCCCATTCTCCACTTTAGATAACCCAACAAGGAAGAGAGCCCAATTGGGCCTTTTCACTTGTTAAGGCCTTTATGCTTGGCTTATGGGCAATGGATCATGGCCTTTTATTTAAGGAGTGCTTAAGGGCCTTAACCCACTTGGCCTAGTACGGGCCTTGCAACCAGCCCACTTGGACAATCCACATTTGATCTTCATTTCAAGCCCAAATTGAATGCTAATAACTCCCAAATTGCAGCCATTTGATCTCCGAGTCGATGGGAAGCCGCTGACTTCACCCGGGTGCTCCGCGTACGGCACCGTCGGCTCGCCGACGTATCGCTGTCGCCATGGGGTCCACACCAGTCGGAGTACAGACAGGTCGTACTACGCGCACCACGACAGTATAAGGAACTACCGACCACTTAGGGCAAGGCAAACTAGACCTACAACTACAACGGTCCCTGAGTCCTATGACTCTGAGTCAGGATCGTCGCACATAGCGAAACCAAGCCGCCAATCGGTCTAATCCTAAGCCAAGAAAAAAACGATCCGTGAGAACCAAAACACGGAGACCTGAGGGGACACTGAGAACCCTCAGCACACCTGGATATGCAAACCGAGGTAGAACGGTACCTCAAGGCATCTAGAACCAATGTCTCAACTTGGACAAGGCCACCGAGACACGACAAGACTTCCTGTCAACCACTAGGTAAGCCCGAGTTGACGAGAACCAGACACGACACGGGTAGACTCATTCCTCCATCGCCATCGCAGCACAAGCAAGCAGAACCATCAAGGACAAGAGCGGCAGAGGACGACAACAACACTCTGGATGGAGCAACCTGTCAATCAACTGCTAGGGGAAACCTAATAGTCGAGAGACAACTGCTACGCAACCAGAGACAAGGACACCGGTAGCTTCGAGATTGAGTCGTTAAGGTACTATCGTAGTCTAGGAAAAGACCACAACCAGTCACCTAACCGACCAATCCAGACAACCACCGACAGACAAACACCGCCCTACACAAGGACCTAAGACAGACAGACACACAACACAGAACAAGCAAACGGCCTATACGGCCAACAGGACTATAACGCACTAGCAGAGGGGCGCTATAACAACATAACACACCACAGGAGGGGCGTTATGTCAACCGGACCTGAAACGACATACAAATGATATAACACACCAGCGTAGGGGCGTTATATCAACATAACACACCAGGACATGTGTGTTATGCCCAACAGACCAACATGAAGTATAACGGACCACAACAGGCACATCATACGAGTATAACGCACAAGGGCAGGTGCATTATACCCACCAGACATAGAAACGCACTAACCACAGGCTAAGGGCATATAACGGACCAGAATCTATACGTTATAGCCACAAGATGCACAGGGTGAGGTGCGTTATATCAACCACCATACCCAGTCAAAGCATCAGTCAATGAACTATGGCGGATCTACACCTGAGCGTTATCTTAAACATAACGCATCAGGAGAAATCCATCATGCAAACCGACTGACACAGTCTTCGAGGTAGACACGATCGTCGAGGGTTCTGACATGGCAGACCTCGAAAACCTCCCGACCATAACGCACCTAGAGGGGGGCGTTATGCTCAACATAACGGACTCGTCCTGGTCCGTTATGCTCCAGAACCTCCGAAGACAAAATCCGATGAACGATGCATAACGGTCTATCGGGGGACCGTTATGCATATAACGGTTTCTGGTAGACCCGTTATGCCAATCCGACGATCAAAATGGCAGAACGGCCAAATCGGCCCATTCCACGCCCCATGTACGCTGTAGCGCAGGGGAAATACATCCAGATGGTAGGAAATCTGATGGGGACATCACTTACCCCCTCCATGCACCGAGCCTTGGAAAGGATCGCCTTGCCTTGAAGGAGAACACCACCATGAAGGATGAGGAAGAAGCCGCCGTTGTCCACGCCACCGAGCCTTGGAACGTCGCCCCACCTTGGAGTGTACACCGCCGTGAAGAGGAGATCATAGAGGAGAGATCTAGGAGAAAAATAGAGAGGGATGTGGAGAGGCTAATGGAGGTTTAAGGGGAGAGTGGTGAGGGAGCAAAAGGGAGAGAGGATGAAGAGAGGGGGTGGCCTTGGGATTGGTGAAGGAGAAAGGAAGGGGACGCACTATGCTAGGTGAAGAGGGGTGATCTCGCGTTGGATCCCGAGCTGTCCGATCTTGTTGTCTTTACCACAAATGAGAGATCTACAAGGCAGAAAAAAGAGTAGAGTAACCTAGGGTTATAACCCCGGGAAAAACCCTCCGATGCTTAAGTCAGTGAACTGACAGAACATAGGTGGAATGGGAGTAGGAGAAAGAGTATGGGGCACGAGATCACTCTCCACCAATGAGTGTGGTGTTGAGTGCTCAGGATCATCTTACCTTCCCAGAGGGCTTGCTTGGAGTTTATATAGCTGCTAGCCCTCATGGCTGGAGATAGGGAATCTAGAGGGACCTGGGGGCGTTATATCCTAGAGGATGACTTTTTCTTCTTCCCCGTCCCTTCGAGTTTCCCTTCTCTGAGCGATAGTGAGATTCTCGCCGGGAGATATGCCTTGTCCGTTGGGGGTCCGAGCGAAGGATACTCCCTGGTGAGGTGCTTGGGCTTCTCTCGAGTATGGAGGGCAGCGCTATGATGGTTATGCTCGGATGCCGATCAGGCTCTTCTGAGTGACCATTACTCGGACTTCCAGGCCGAGGGGCTGCCTAGGAAGATCTAATCTGAGCGTGTTTGGGCTTCGAGATAAGTGGGACCGTTCGCGGGGCTGTCACTTGGGGAGCTTGGCCTGATTGGGTTGAATTGGGCTTGGTTGGGTCAGTCTAGACCTGGTTTGGCCATCCCGATCCGTGCATATATCTGGGCTACGGATTTACCCCTCTCCACTTGCCCCCTACTCCCGAGCGAAAATTTGGGCTCAAAGAGTGGTATGCTATGGGGTAGCATTGGTGGATCAAGTAGGGAATATCGTTGCCGACAGGGGCCATTAAATGAGGCTGTCTTGGGGGTGTGAGTATGATGATGATGCTTTCCTCAAGCTGGCGTGGGGAGGCCCTTCTAGGAGTTTGGAACGTCATGACGCATCCTACTAGGGTCGCCAAGATAGATATGTAAATATCCCGTATGCTTGTGTCTTATGTTTCCTTGATGGGAATCGACGCCAAGCATGTATAGTTTATTTTATATTTATGTCCTTTTAGTTTGTGTTTATATCCTTGGGAAAGTATGTACGTAATTGTAAGGCTTTATAAGCCATCGAGTCATTCCCTTGGATTGTTTGGGTTTTTGTGCAAAAGTACAGTAGGTCCAGCTAGGGGGCCCTCCCTCCTTTCCCATTGGTCCATGTCACCCTTGTGGGGCTGGTCAACTCTCCTAGGTGGCATCTAGAAGAGTTGAATGGTCAATTGACCACATGGGGGACAAATGGGAGACAAGGGTTAAAAAATGTCCAAGATGCTTACCAAGTAGTCAAAGGGGCGCCCCCTCCCTTGTCATCTAGTTAATTAGTTTATTTCTATTAGGTTTAAGTGGTAGAAGATGATCTTAGCCATCCATTCCCTCAGCCCTAGATCTAAGGGTTGATATTGGGTTTTGTACATTGGCTATATAAGCTTGTAATTTCTTATTATGGGAATTAATGATCATTTTGAAACCAGAAATTATCAAGAGCTCCAGCCCTTGGGCGCCCTCTCCCCTCCCTCTCCTCTGTGTTCTAGGGTTTGAGAACCCTCCCTCTGAAGCTTCTCTCTCAACCTCCGGTGCCGCCGCCGCCGTTCCCTTCACCGCCGATCCACCGGGATCAATCTATCAAGTTGCTGTCCTGGGCGATGTCGCGAAGCTGCGTCTTGGTTACAGGCTTGCCGCTGTTGATGAGCGCGGTCAGCGCGGATAGCGCTTCATTGACCCCGGCGAGCACTGCCGCCGCGTGTTCCTTCATCTCCTTGGAGAACGTCTCGCGATTGCCCGCTGAATCGGGAGGCGGCGCGGCCTTCTTCAAGGCGCCGTCGCGATAGTAAGCAATCGTGCACGGGCTCCCGCTGCCCATGTTCGGGGACGAAACGAAGTGCACCCACTGCCCTTCCGACATATTCACCTCGGCGATGCAGTCCTGTCAGAGTTGACCTCCG
>JANBPO010002002.1:149826-266883 GCA_024336825.1 Amorphophallus titanum | reverse complement strand
AATAAGGAATGATAACAAAATAAATGAAGAAAGGAGAACAAAACACACCGATAATAGAAGAAGAGTCAATGAGCAATACAAGAGAAACAAATAAATAAACAAATGAATAATGATGACAATAGTGACAATAGAACGATGCGGCCCTCGCCATCCCCGGACCCTTCGCATGGAAATATTGATGAGACCTTCATGGGCTACGCTTAGACCTCGGGTCCACCCTGATCATGGTCATTGTCTTGCCCACATCCTAGGCCTACAGCCTGCTACCTTAAATACATTTTCTTCGGGACTTTCTCTCGAAACGTCTTCCCCGTTGCCCTTCAGCTTCAGAAACATTAATGATGCTCACGCAAGTCTTGCTTTGACCGCGGTGGGCCCACCACGGTATGGTCGTGGCTTGATCTTGCACCGGGCCAACAAACTTGTTGGTTTTTGACCACTCTAACTAGGATTTAACTGAACGTTTCTCATTCGTCAGAATCATAAATTTGTTGTACCCCAGCATACATATGCTCCGATTTTTCCTGCGACGATTACGATACTCTCAAGTCGGACATTCATCCGAACATTAAATGGTCAACACATGACCGACATAAGCTCAAATACCTTCTTCATGCCCTCGTATGAGGACTTCAGTGCTTCTTAATAGATTTTCATGCAACTAATTTTCTGGCCATGAGGCCCTGATTCTCGGTGATTAATCAAGAGTGTTCCTCTCTCCGAGGGGATGTAAATGATGTTGTGATCTTTATGGCACGGCGGGTTTTGGTCCCGACACGAACCACACAATCATCTGACCGAGTCAGATCGAACGCACCAAGGGCTTCTATGAAGCCCGAATAAATCATCGCTTTGTGACTAGCACGCCCACACACTTAATAAATAAATAAACCCATCTTAATAAACTAATTAACAAATAAAACTTAGAATTAATTAAAAAGTACGTCCACAGCGTGCCAGCTTGTAGGGGACGAGATTTTTATCATTAAGTTTATTATGTAGGCGTGCCAGTCACTAGGTGACAATTTATTGTGCGCTCGATCTGACTAGGTCAGACGAAAGTGAGGTCCGTGTCGGGACCGACAATCTGTCATACCATAAAGGTCATGACATTAATTACATCCTCCGAGAAGGAGGAAAATCCTTGATTAATTACCAAGAGAAAGAACCACCAGGGCTGGATAGGTGTAGAAGCATTTGCATGTTAAATGATGGTATTAAGAGATATAAGATCAAGACATATGCTTAAGCATGCAGTACAATTACATTTATTAACTCGACCCCCAGTACAAGGCGGAGAACGTAGGTCCGAAGACCACCACCACGCATAGTGAAAGCTTCCAGCTGGACCTGATCTGACCTTCTGCAGATTACCATTTGATATGCCGGGAGATCGCGGTAGGCAGGCACACACTGAAGCAAATGGTATATGTATATACATACATGCATATAAGTAGATGTACGAACAGGGGGGAGCAAACATCAAAGAGTTTCGGTATTGATTCTATTGTTAATCTTATTATTTATTCAAAACATGACCCTGGGTCAGGCAATTAAGGGGCTTTTAAAGGGTTGACAAAGGCTGGAGTCGACCTCGGGCTCACATGAGGTCGACCTGGATAGAAGGGCAGTGAAACGGCGCCAATGGCATGTGAATCGGCACAACAAGGAAAGCGACATGGTGAGTCGACGCCATTGAGAAAGGAGGGTGAACGGGGAGAGGATGGATCGGCGCCAGTGGCGTCGATCCACTTGGCCTGCCACCAACTCATTTCTTAGGAAGGGGAGTGGTGCCGACTCAAAGTGTTTTTGAAGGGGAGTCAACTCTTCTAGCCATGGGGTCGACCTGGGTAGCGTTAAGGTCGATGCAGGGAAATCTTAGCCTTGTTTAGAATTGTTGGGGAAATTGGTTGGGGGATTAAAGAGTTAGCCTACCCATACTCCCATGTCCTTGAGGACATTATTGATTTTTTGTTATTTTTCTGTTTAATGCTACCAAGTTCTCCCTGCTCAAAAGACTGTTGCACCACAGTCTTACCACTATGATAACACAACAAGTTGGAGAGAGAGGGAGATTGGCATACTCACAGAGATTCATTCTATACTGTTTGATAAAGAATGTCAGGATTTACTTACCAGAAGTAATCATTCAGATAATGAGAACCTGTAAAGAATCCAGAAGAAACCTACCATATGTTGCTCACTTGACTGTAGTATTTAAGAAAGTAGGCATCTATCAAGAAAATGAGAGTTCAAAAGACATTCCCAAAGTGAATATTTACAACATGAATTTTATATCCAAATACATAAAATTGGAACCTGCTACTTTAAGTCAAGTGAAGGAACAAGCACATGGGGAAGCACTTAGTCAGGGGGAGGATTTGCCTCCAATAGAGACACAGATTGAAGGTGAACTGGCTGCCGAGGAGCATGAAGTCACTTTGGAGCAGGTTGAAGAAGGAACAGATAAAGAGTCTGCTAAGAAGCAACTCAAGGACTAACAGTTAAAATGGGATGCTAATGAGCAACAAAGAATGGAAGAAGCTCAAGATGAACAGAGAGAAGACAAAGGTCCACAGGAGCAACTACAGGAAGAAGAAGCTCCATAGGAGCAACAAGCTCAGGTAGCTTCAGAGGGTGTCAAAGTAGAAGCTCCACAGGAGCAATCACAAGAATCTACTGCAGGCGATCCATGGCAACTATCTGGCCCTCCATCTGTCTATTATACAGAATTTCCAGATTCAAATGCTTCTTCATTTAGATCAGTTGAACCAAGTTCTGAGTCGGACGTTATTGAAACATTGACTAATCTGACAAATATGGTGATGAGCTAAAACCATTTCATGACCGCACAATTCATTTATATGGACTACACTCTTAACAGATTGCATGCCAGAATGAGTCATCTAGAAAACACTATGAATTATCAGTGGCTACAGTTTGTCCAAGATAAACAAAGAACTGATGCAAGATCAATGAAGTTTTGGAATCACTCTTGGAAGTTTCCAGCAAGAGTGGAGAAATGATCAGCAGCATTCAAGACACTTCGACAACTTCTTTTATCAAGCTCACCAAAGTTTTGGATTTCACATATGATCTCAAAATAGAATTTGAATTGATGAAGGTC
Organism: Amorphophallus titanum; assembly: GCA_024336825.1. Taxonomy (NCBI): domain Eukaryota; kingdom Viridiplantae; phylum Streptophyta; class Magnoliopsida; order Alismatales; family Araceae; genus Amorphophallus; species Amorphophallus titanum. The sequence continues at coordinate 263,756 of JANBPO010002002.1, read as the reverse complement.
AAGGTGAACACTCTCACAGAGAGTCAGCAAGAGCTCACTACTAAATTTGATACAGTTTACACTCGACTAGAGATTCAATCTGACAAACTTCAAAATATTCTCACTCAGCAAGACTCCAGCTCCTCCCTGGTGGACAGTCTGGGAATATGCTACATCACTGGCTTGAGGAGTTGTCATCTTCCATTAAAGAACTTCAAACCTCTGTCATGAACAAGCTTACATCCCTCAGTTCTACTATTGAAGGAATCCCATTTCCAAGGGGCGTACCATTAAGGGGGAGTTCTAGCTCTACACCACCCCGTGGCAGAGGAGGATACAGAGGTCCTACTAGTCGATGATTTCTATGTCTTTCCAATTCCTTTTGATAATGACAAAGGGAGAGACTTTTTGGAATGTATGATGATGTTGTTTCAGACTTGGTCTAGAGGGTCTATATAATATTGCTGGTTCTATTTCTCACATGATTCTGCTGACAGATGCTGATCTTGCTAATAGATGCTGATTCTTCATGTCAAATGTTCTGAATGTTGATTGTGTACAGAGAGACCTATTCAAACTCAATTTGTATTGTCTTCTTGTACACAAAAATGATAGTATGCATACATAATTGTTCACACTGCATGTTTCTCTCATTTCTTCAACAGCTGCATATCTCCTTCATCTCCTTTCGATGATGTCAAAGGGGGAGAGTTTTTGGAAAGGGGGGAGAGTTAGTGCGTGATGCGTGATGTTGCATGCATGATTGCATTGGCATTGATTAACTTATAGTGTTGCCATCATCAAAAAGGGGGAGATTGTTGCATCCCTATGATTTTGATGATGTCATACACCATAAGTCAAAATGGAAAAAGGAGAAGAGATCTTGAAGGGGGGATGAATAGATCTACTCGGCCAATGCCCACAAATAAAATTCAGGCCTCACAGTATGATCTGCTATTTAAAAAAAAGATCTCACCACAAGGAACACAAGAATCAACAAGCAATCTAAAATTGGTATGAGGCGGAGGTTCGATCCAAGGATCTCCTCACGTAAAATGTAGCACTCCGGATAGGCTTGACCTATCTTTCCTACTACACCTTTTAATATACCAAACTGGTTTGCTTGCAAATGGTGATAGGAGATAGGAAGATCAAACCACGGGGCACACAACAATTTTTAGGTGCTTTAATTTTGTCCAGCAATCTACGTTCACCCCTCACTTGATCAGAGTGATGTTCCCTTGCACAGGACGATTTAACGTAGACTCAGTCTACAACAAACGTTCATTATACAGCTTAACCCGAGGGAAACAAATCTCTTAACCCCTGACCTCGCACCTAGCAAGATCAAAACTTCTGCCACAGGTAGTGACCAGAGGAACCAGTCCTTCCTTCTTCTGATGACACAGAAGGAATCTCGAAGGAACCAATCCTCCCTTCTTCTGATGACACAGAAGGAATCCCAGAAGAACCAATCCTCCCTTCCTCTGATACCTCAGAGGGAATCATGGAGGAACCAATCCTCCCTTTTTCTGAATTCTTAGAAGGAACCATGCATAGATGTGGTCTGTGCACTAGGACCTTGTATGCATCGAGAACAACAAGGCAGACAAAAATAGAACCGAGCAATCTAAAGTAATGAAAAAAATACAGTAATCAAAAGGAAAAGAACAATGAATAACAAAGGCTCCAAAAACTGTAGCCTCAATTGAAGCAATCGTCACTGGCTGCACTTAGGTTCACTCTTCTCTCCTTGAATTGAAGTGGCTCTCTATTACTTTCTCTAAAGGGCTTGCTCACTTCGAATGATAGTAGTATGGACCTTCGAAGGAGAATGCTTCAATTTATTGAGCAGGGAATTCACCTCTTCCTGAAAATCTGATCCTCAAGGAAATTATTCCATTGGTCTAAGTGTTCTTGTAGAGTATTCTTTTTTAGGAGCCTTTTAGAAATCTTGCCAGGTGACCTTGGATCACGTGTTAATGATTTAAATTTGAATCCACGTGGGCACTCTGAGGTTACTTTATGAAGTCCGAGCCTTGGCTTTAAGAAGTTTGAGCTTGGTTGCCACAGGCTCAACTCAGCGTCATGCTCGACTTTGCTTCATGGCGTCTGAGCTTAAAGTAGAAGTATGAGCTTAGTTGCCATAAGCTCGACTCTGTATCCGAGCTTAGCTTCATTGAGTCCGAGCTTAATTTCCATAGGCGTCGAGTTCCTAGCATGATTGCCATAGACTCCACTACTTTCTGATGTCCGAGGTTTAAGCTTCATGAGGTCTGAGCTTGGCTGAGTCAGGGTCAACTCTCGACGGTCGACTCTCAGACCTGGCTGCGTCAGGCTCGACTCTCGACAGTCGACTCCCAAACATGGTGGATAACAAGTAGGTCGACCTACTACAGAATATAGGTCGACATGTTGCACTGTCTTTTTGATAACTTGTCTTTCTAGTAATTTCGATTGACTAAAATAAGCAAGTTAGTCGACCGACATTGGCATTAAGCTTAGCCTTTGTACTACTGGCTTCTATTGGACATATATCGTTCAAAGTCTGCTCAGACAGAGCTCTAACTGATTGGTGTCGACTCAAGGTGTCGACACTTTCTTCTGAAATGCATGACTTGCTCTATCATCCTGTAATTGACTTTTAATCAATTTAACAACCTTAAGAACATATACTCAAGAATGTAGCTCATGTTCTAACACATGCTCAAGATGATTCAACACTTCGTGACTTATAATTGTAGTGACATCATCAAAACCCACTGAATGTAACATTCTCTCTATTTTTAATAATGACAAAATTATGAGTCATTGAGCCTTATAGTGAATTAAGAAAGTTTGTCTTCCCTGGCATCTTCAAGTTATAAATCAAGCTACTTCCACAAGAAATAATAAAATAGGCCAATAATATCAAGTTCAATAATAGTTACATGGCAACCAAACCAAGGTAGGAACGTACCAAGATGAAATCATGAGATCAATGATAAATTAATTGGACATTGTGCTATGGACGAATTCTGGCAGCATAATAGTACATTACCATAGTTTCATAGTTCATTAATTACTTATTGAATAAGGATTTGGGTTCCAGACAATCAGGAGATCATCTAAGAATAGAGTACAATCAATCCCTTGGGTCAAACCATGGGTTAGACACAAGATAGCAGAATGCGGTTCATGGAGGACCACTTTCTGGAAGTGGCGGTCGACCGTGAGCCTTGATTAGGTGGATTTGACGTATGAATAGGAAAAGAGTCAACTCAATAGAACTGCTAGTAGAACGTGGTCCAAGGACAACCGCTATCATGAGGTAGCGGTCTGGTCTGATCTGCGATCTAGATAGAGTATAGGAAAACGTAGAAACTCAAGTACTTTATAGACCAATGGGCTTTTAGGGTACAACTAGCTCAGTGTCCTAGTGGGAATCTCAGTCTCACAGAGACTTACGGGGGTCTTGAAACAAGATTACCTAGTCTGGCAGAAAGAATATCCAATAGAGAGGCTCTCAAGTTCAAGAGGTGTTCCTATCAAGTGCAAGTGATCTAATAGTAACGTACTGGAATACGTGCTATAAGTGAACTAATAAAACAGAAAGGGGATGAGAAAGGAACGCATCAAGCATAAATCCAAGTGAACTTAAGTCATGGAAACTCCTTTAAGTACAGAGCTATAAAGTTTTGGTACAAAATTAACATACATGAAAATAAGTTTCTTATAGCGTGAAGGGCATAAAACCTAACATGATTGACACATGATATGATAGATGCATGAATCTCACGATATGACAAGAAATGGAGCAAAGTTACTCATACTGAACACATAATCATGAGGGGTTGATCTGGTTTCTATTTAGGGTTAACAGAAGCAGATCGCGGTTTGTCGAGGACCGCTATCTTGAGGTAGTAGTCTCTGATAGATCACCATCTTGAGATAGCGGTCTCTGATCAGACATAAGCTAAGTCCTACGTGTAGAGCCTATTCTAGGTTAATTAATGTATGAAAACTATAAAGGATAGAACGGTAAGATATGATAGCATGTTTAGAATGAAGTAAGTACATGAGAAAAGCATGGATTAATTCAAAGTTCTTATCTTTTGATTAGGGTTGCAGGAAGTAGTATACAGCAAAACCTAGATGCGCAGTCATGTAAAATCATTAAATACGCTGTGTATAGTGTATGAAATTGAACAAGGTGAGAGGGCTTTTACTCCTAACAAGTTGTTTAAGCCATTCATGAGATAACCTACCTCTAGGTTTGCTCCTAGAGTGTGAATTTGTTGTCGAAAGAGGGCTCTAGTTTCTGTGCGTCCTGCGTAGAAACAACAACTTTCGAGTGCTCTAAATCCTTAACCTCTTGATCTCCTAACATGAAATATAAGTAGAGGTTTAGAAGATACAAAGGGAAATAAAAACTTCTAAAGGATGAACATCAATTGATAACACTATACCTTCGAATCACATGATCCAAAATTAGGGTTCACGCTGGACGAAACTGGGCCCTCTTTATAGGGATTGACCTAGGGCTGAGGGATTAGATTGAATTAGGAGTCCTATGGGGTGTCAATTTGATCCCCCAAGAGTCCTAGACAAGTTCCCATGCCAGATCACATCGATCCCTAGTGATTGGGTGGATAAAAATCTAGACTTTCCAGGGTTTATCAACTTCCATTTGTAAAACCAAGTAGTGGTCTAGAGAGGACCGCGACTAGCAGGTCAAGGTCGCGCGACTGACCGTGACTTGCCTAGCCTTCTGAAATTTAAATTTTATTATAATTTAAACTCTAATTACCTCCTATTTATCTCCTTTAATTAGGGAACTAACCCTAATACCTTGAGTGAACTACATGAAACTTGTCAAAATCATTTAATTCATCAAGGTCCAACTAAAATCAAGCATAAACACCTCACATTGTTTGATATCCTTGCAAATTATCTTGATTGAATCATTGATTGTCTTGCATGATGTTTCACTTTGATAACAAAACCAACAAGTCAAATCATTTATATACTCATGAGGATGACCAACCAAGCACATCATATAATCCTCAATTTTATAATTCTCACCACAACTCACCTAAGGGATTTCACTCTAATCTTCATGGTTTTGTCCACACAGTGGGCAAGCCCCATTTTCATAATCCCTTGTATCAACCACGAGCCACTACTCCTTCGGAACTAGCTCCTCCATGTAATGAGGTCTCCCAAGATTTGCATCTCACCCCTCAACAAACTCAAGCCCTTAAGGCTATTGTTGATTGTCTAGCATCTTCTTCTCGCCCTCCTTCCACTCCCTCTCAAGTGGCCCATCACCCGCCTCCTTCTATCTGTCATCCTTCTCGGGTGGCCCATCACCCGCTTCCTTCTTACATCCATCCTTCCTCCCGTGTAGTCCATCACCCGCCTCCTTCCTCTCGGGTGGTCCATCACCCACCTCCTTCCAACCATATTCATTCTTCATGGCCCCACGGCCCATATATTCCTTGCAACCCAGCCCGACCGAATCTTTTTGTGGGTCAACCTCTCCACCCTTCACAGCCATCATATGCAGCCCTTCCACAGTCTCAATGCCAACCCTCCACTTCACAAGTCACACCGCTCCATCAAGCTCTTCTTGATAAAATTACTTCAATGGAGGAACAACTAAAGAGGGCTATGAGTCCGTGACCTCCTCGTCCTCCTCCTCAAGTCGATATTCTGCATCCCTTCATGAATAACATTACTAAGATGTAGAGAGACTGAAAGGAGAGGAGAGATAAGCATGGCATTGAGAACACAAATGAGTAGGATGTTCCATCAAGCTTCAACGATCAAATGGATGTCGTCCGCTCACCATCTATTCACTCCACTCATTCATATGGCCCACCACCTCTGCATCCATATCCACAAAACCCTCCATGTCAACATATACCTCCATCATCCATCAATATGCCTCCACCATGGCATCCACTTGAATCCAATGATGAAGAATTAGAAGCAACACATGATGAGATTTTTGAGCTGTCACAAGATGACGTTTTTGAAGATGCACCCACTCTGAGTTTCCTTCACTTTTCTCTCCCTCCATTACTCTAAGCTTCCAACAAGGGGTGGTGTTACGATGATAGGTCGATCCTCCAACCACTCACATCGATGCACCATGAATCTTCCCCTACCCTTAAAACCTCTCACCCTATTAAAATCAGAGGCTTCACCCGAACTAAACCTTCCACCAATATACCCCCTCCAACTACACAAGTAGCCTCCACATTGGCCTCCGTTGTGCCTTCCATTAGTTATCCCCCTATTTCTCAACCAATTAACCCTTCACCATCATCACTTAAGTCCTCCACCGTCTTTAAAACCCCAAAGCTTCTTGGCCCTCCACTTAACCCCTCGCTTAAACCTGTGGCTGACCCTGAGCAAGGATCTATTTTTGCACTCGAGCCAACCCTGTCTGCTTCCGAGCAAGGGGAGAAGCTCAACGTGTTTGAACCTCCACCTCTACCCATCTCTTCGATAATGTCATCCATTAAACCTTCATCACCGATTTAGCCTATCGCTTCCCTCTCATCTTCTTCCATCACCCCTCGGAGTGGGTGTACCTCTACAAGTATATGTGCCAAGGATGATTCGCAAGAGCCGGGCGAGAAGGATTTGGTCACGGCTATGTTGAATAAATTCCCAGAGTTTATTTGCCAAATGTAAATTCACGTAGTTATATTGGGCATATTTGAAAAGTCTCTGTAGTTGCTCACTAAAGAAAAATATCAGGAGTTAATGTCATGTCGGCCCAAGGCCAAGATTATCAATATTACACTGCTCATTGGTCAAAGTACTTCTTTGTATGCTTGCGGGTCTAAGTCCTAGGTTCATCAATTCATCCTTTACCACCCTTGGGCTGTGCCACATCAGCATGACTTGCTTGATTGACGTTCCACAACTCGTACTTAACTTGACTTGACATGACATGACTTGCGTGGCCCGAAATGATTATTTACTAACTTGATAACTTGTTAGCCAATTCACTTGACATGACTCAATATGTTTACATGCTTGACCATCTTGATCTTTATAGTCTACATGAAATCTTGAAAAATTCACTTAGTGTCTCTTGCAATACTCTCTCTATGGTTGTTTTCATGCGAACATGCATATCTATACTCACATTCATGCAATATGTAATAACTTTAAGCAAGCTAGTACTTGAGATATAATTCCTACTGAGCATTCGCTCACCTAGTATTTTCTCCTATTTTTCAGGTAACTCTGATGACGAAGCTCATTCAGATGGTGATCAATAAGAGGGAAGAGTGTAGAACCATTCCAACTATGAGTGTCGTTATTTAGTCATGATGTTCCTTTTTTCTTGAGTCAATTGTTGTAACTTTCTTTTATTGAGTCAAGAGTGTTCTTAGTTCCTCTAAGAAAAGTTTGTAATAGAAATACTTTAAAGTTTATTATGAATAAAGGATTTCGCTTACCTTGCAATTGCGCACTCTGTCTATGTGTCGAATACACTCTGATTGACATGATTGATATAAACTCGTCACGCGTACTGGATTCCTTCTGCGCTCGGGGCATGACACTTTCAGTGCTAATTTTTAAGCATCCACAGGCCCACACACTGGGGAGTTAGACAGCGTGAGAGGATCCCCCTAGAAGCCTCCGCCAACTAGCCCGTTGGAAGATCCTCTTGGACCCCGAGCACGCTCGATGGCCGAGAGTGGCAGGTTAGTGAGGAGGGTAAAACCTGCTAGGCCCATAGCAGCCCACCAGCATTGGGCTCACTTCATCGTAGTCCAGTTGGGATCAAAGCAGGCCGATTAATAGCCTATGGCCCAAAATCAGACGGCCCAATAAAGGCATATCAAGAATTTGCCAGCCCACAGGAGGCATCAATGCGGGCATCCTAAGCGCCGGACGGCTCTCCAATGACTAAACATTACTCCCACCATTATAGGCCTCTTCTCTTGTAGAATGAGGTCACACCCACTACGCTAGGATCCTCATCCCAAGGCCGTACTTCCTGATCAAGTAGGAACGCAATGGGAAATTCCACCCATGATTAAGGAGTCATTACCTCATGACTTACACCCTTCTCCATTAGGAAATGGATCTCCATCGCCAGGGGGGCCTATATAAATAGACCTTCAGACACACAAAGACAGGGACATACACACAGAGAGATAGATGGAGACACCCAGACACAGTGATGCACCCAGACATGCACAAAGAAAAAAGGGAGAGATAGGAAGAAAGAAGCCTCTGAGCATGTCCTGCACCTAGCGAGCACTCTCCAAGCACTCATGGGATGCGACGAGCACCTCCAAAAACCTGACAACCTTTCCTTGGCTTCCTTACTCTACTCTCTCTCTCTCTCTGTCTCTCTCTCTCTCTCTCTGTCTCTCTGTCTGTCTGTCTCTCTCTCTCTCTCTTGTTGTTCCTCACCTCGGTGTGAAACTGACTTAATTATTGGAGGGTTGTCCCTTGAGGTAACGCTCAGGGCTACTTCTGACGTCATGTTTCTAGTGCTTGTAGGCTTCCACGGGTGGCTGGACGTCCTTCTCCAACTAAACAAATCTTAAAAATGTGATACAGGGTCCGGGAGACCATTTCCCACCTCTACACATAATTTAGATGATAAGTGTATTGCCTATTGTCCTTATGCATGGCACTATAAATATAAGTGTTGGAGTAGGAGCTTCACTGTTTAGTATGTTTGGATGAAGTAAAGTCAACAGTGTTGGATATATGTTGTTTTGATGATGTCTAACTATGTGTTTTGACGATGTCTAACCACTTGTGAGTCTTAATTGCCCATTCGTCTTGTTGCCGAAGCCCGCCGCGCCAAGCTGGAAGGCGGCCATCGCTTGCGGGCGACGAATATCGTCGTCCCGGCGGATTTTTCTTCCGCTGCGTTCTTCCTGGTCCCAGCTCAAATCCTTACAATCATTGCATGATGTATTGGAACAGATGCAGGCATGGCAGTGCGAAATCAATGATGCATCAAGAAGGAATTACTTTCTTGGCGGATTATGATCAATTAAAAGGAAAGTGGAGAAGGACCATTACCAGAATACAGCCACTGAATGCAAAGCTAAGCGACATCAGAATGTTAGTGGCAAGAGTCTCCATGAACCTGGCCACATAAGAAGTTTCTTCTGTGGCTGCCAATGTGATAGTAGCATTTCTTGCATCATACCAAACCAGGCAAACTGCTGCACTGAAGATAAGGTCCAAAGGTAGATCAATCTCTCGTTCCACAACTTGAACACCAACTTTCTCTGTTGCTAGAATCTTTTGGTATGAGCTTCTTCGAGATGTAAGCATTTCCTTTTCAGAATTTTGAGTGTTCACAATGATGAGAGTATCATGAGTGGAATATGGTCCGCTAGAGGCCGACTCAGTATCATGCATGGCATCAGCTTTAATTGCAGACTCTGAGGATGGTATATAACTGGTCTCACTGGTGGGAAGAAAATTTATTAGTTCTACAACCTCTTTGTTGCTGATATCCTGCAGAAAAGGTGTGGTTGTGAGGGAGATGCTCCATCCAGTCAAAAAGCCACAAGTTTGTCATATTATGTAATACGTATCTATACTGATCCTTAAGCAATGATTGTGAAAGGCCAAGATATCCAGGAACTGGAAGGTTCTGGTTCATGAGGATTAATGTAGATATGGTAGATTCTTAAACAGTTAATACAAGTGGACTGAAGTGAATGTATGTTAAGCACAGCTGAGCAGAATCAGATATTAACAACCTTAGCATGCATTTGGGAATTTACAGTTGGAATTTAAGCAGATAGACACAAGCCCGTTATACTCCTCCAAAGTCCTCCCCAGTGGAGATTATTTGGTTCACACACAGACTTTTGCCCACGAGAACGATTCAATGCTTCAGTTTAGTAAATGACTCCAAGGCTCCAAGCAGGGTCAAATGGATGGCATCCTCATGAAAAAGGAATACGAGATGCCCCAAGGGTAAGGGGTTATAGCTTACAAGCTTCATCCACATCATTAGATTGAATACGCATAACATAATTGGGATAAAGCAGTTGCTAATCCGAAGCTTTTGCTTAACTGTGAGGACAGATGCATCATAGAAGATAGATATAGGTGTGTAAGAACATCGAACAATATCAAGACTGGGAGGATCATGGTGTAAAATAGCATTACACTGGCAATTCAAACCAGATTGAAGCTTGCCATGATATAGAAGTTATGTCCACTGAAAGAGGATACCAGAATAAATAGATGAAGACCTTTGAGGAAAACCAACAAAAAAGAACGCAAGAAGCAAGATAATGGAGATAAGAGGAGAAGTGCCCTCTTACGGTGAAAATATTACTAAAACAATTCGGAATCACACAGGGGAGGGTGCTTAAAAGTTAAAACTGGTTTCAGTGGACTAAAGGATACGGGAAAGATCATAGCTAACTCAGAAACATAGAATTGACACCAGTAAGTGGGACAGGAGCCACTATCACATCTGGTTACTCTTGCAATTTGCAGTACTGGAAAACGCCAGTCTTTGGGGGAGTGGAAGAGGATATTAAACATTACCACACTTGATCTTAGGCAAAGAGGCAAGCCCAGTAGATACTGAGAGAATCTGAAGAGCAAAATCTAATTTTGTCATCTGTCCAATAGCTGTGTGCTATGCTATTTGTCTGTCCAACCTAATTATGCACTTTGACAAGATTATATCATAGAACCCATCCTTCGTTTAATAACCATTCAAGAAGTTATTCAGCTATAGATTTCCACAGTACAAGAATTTTGAAATCAAGAGTTACCATTTGTAATTCAAAAAGGTTTTCAATGAGATGCCAATATCATAAATCTAAATATAGATATGTTTTTTAGAGTCTTCCATTATAAGGGCTTATGAATCTTTCTTGAATATCATGGTTTAAATATGATGTATACATGGTTTGACAATAAAGTTCTGTACTCATATTTGAAATCAAGTTTTAATACAAATAAAACAAGCCCTCGTAGTAACATCTTGATTAATTTCCCTTCATCTTACTCAATCAATTTCAATTACTTCTTTAAGAATTACAATCATTAGTATTGAGATTAAACAACCATGAAATCATTTGATTTTGTCCAGGGTTACACCAATTTATCTTTTACAGTAATTTTCAAATATTTCATTTGTTCAAGCAGATAATTTTATGCTGTCAAATCTTACAAGCAATCTAGTTCAGTACACACCTTGTAACTAAAGGATATACGTTGTTTAGACGCCAATATCCCAAAACACTTAGTGTGACTAACAGTCATGCTTTATAAAATGAACAGAGTTAACTTTTCACCTCATGACATACCTCAACTCATTTCTTTGATGAGTGAGATGTGTTTCTCAGTGTGCAAGCCATTGCTCTGCCTATTTTTCAATCATTTTTAAGCAGAGTTAACTATGGCACCTCATGACACAGTCCTTTGGACATGGTTTCTCAGTGACCAAAGTCATTCCTCTGATAGCTATTTACCCTTTAGACATATTTAGAAAAGTCAGATGTTTAAAAATAATACTAATTGTATGTATTTCAACCAAATAGAGTCATGATTTTAACATTTTCAGATTTTAGAAGATTTGACAAGACTCAACATGAAACAGTTGGTTAAGGCTTATTAAAGTTGACTCAGATATTTTCAAGACATTCATAACCAACCTCAATGAATTCATTAAACTTAAACCAATCTGATCTTTTCAGATATTCATAATCATGCATAACCGAAGATTCCTTATTGACAAATTTTTAGATTTATGATTAAGGTACACAGATTGAAATCTTCCCAAATTACAGATAGGTCAAGACAGTTTCATGAGCAGCCAGATTATCAATGGAAACAGCAATAGGAACAATTACTAGGTACGAGGAAAGTTTTTTAGACATGCAGTAGAGATAGCCAAGAATGCTTTAGTCAGATATGAATTCAAGGAATACAATAACTGAATCCTAGTCAGGTAGCAGATAGATCAATGATATAGCATTGAAAATCAAGCAGGTAAAGATGACAATCTCCCCCTCAACAATATAGGAGCAGCAGACAGAGGATACCATAACAGGTAAGAGAGAAAGTCAGATGAAGCCTGAATAACGAATCAATCAAGAATAAATTGAATTTTACTTCACTTTCATCAAGGAACATCAAGGTTTAAGGAGCAATCAAGAGAGATTCAGACTGAAGAAGGAACAACTCAATCCAAAGATGTGAACAACGGTTGACCGGAAAGAGTGGTTTGGTCGTCCAAAGAAGATAGTAATAAAATAAGAGACACATCAAACAATTCAGATCAAGACATGAGCTCCCCCTAAAAGTATGCATGACACCTAATCTTTTTGATATTTTCAATATGAATGATATGTAATCAACACATATATGCATATGCAAAGACTATTGAACCATCATATGTGACATGAAAAACCATGCTGGGGGCATTATTCTAATCAACTATGCATGAAGCACAAGAGCTACCTTGACAGACTCCCCCTGACTATATGCACAATATGACTGAATTTTTGAGTGCAACATATGCAATGACAATCTATGCAGGGAGTTAAATGAACTATTCACATGAATATCTAGACTGTTTCTAATATGAAGCTTTGACCTATGGTACTGGGCGGAGGTCTAGCCTCTATGCATAGCGTGGATTTCCAGAGAGAAAAGATTTGCCCTTCTCTCAACTTACCATTTGATATACCATGTGAGGTCATGCAAGAAATTATAGTGCAAATGCAGTCCTATATGCATGACAATTTTACTGAACATGTATGTGTGCAGATTAACCTTATATGCAGCAAATGTTCAGTGTTTGTGAGAGACATGCATCATGACATTTGCAATTGTCAAACAGATGCAATTGACACATGCAAAACATATGCGGTTCAGATTATCAGAATATGATATTTGGAGAGGGAGATTTCTACTGCCCAAATAGAGCGGCCAAATAAGGCCCCAACGGACTAAACGAGGCCCAACACCCAAAAGTGACAGCCCTCCAATGGCCCACTAAGCCAAATAACTCACTTGGATTAAGCGCTTCCTAGGCGACCTTCGGGTTTAGAAGTTCGAGCGTCAGGTCAATCGGGAGGGCCCCTTTGAGGCCCTATGCGTTCCGCCCAAGCCTTGTGCCTATCGCTCGAGGTTCCCCCCGAAGCCAGCGCCACATGCTCAGACCGACTAATAGAACCTTATCCTTGCGACCGTTGCGTGCCCTTTAACAACTGGGAGATCGTAGGGATAATGGAAATTAAGAGCCCTCGTGCCTTAACGAGCTCACGAAGGAGACGTAACCTCCCCTGAAACTCCTCGCCTCGCTGGGCTCCTATGTTCATGGGTCGCTATATAAACCTGGGAAACCCTCCTGCTAAAGGTAAGCGCTAGTAAGTGCCATCTACCCTGAGCTAGAGCCACTTCACCACTTGGTGGAGAGGAATCTCGCACCCTCATCTCCTTCCTTTTCTCCCTTGCACCAGAGCTCTACTACAATCGCTGACTTACGCATCAGAGGGTTTTCCCTTGGGATTCATCCCTGGGCGCCTCTGATCCGTTTCCCCTTCTTGTAGTTCTAACACTCATGGATATCATCCTTAGCTCAGGCACCACGCGAGATAAACCCTCTTCAAGCCCCTTTGAGATTATTTCTAGCCGTAGACCTAGGAAGCCCATAGACTTGGTCCCATCTCCCATCCAGTCCCATGTTTCTGAGTCGGCTGAGTCCTTCACTAAGCATATTAGGTAGTTGCATGAGCATGTACATCATCATATTGAGACCAGCAATGCGCTGTATAAAGAATTGGCTAATGCTCATAGGCACCATCCTGAGTTCTAGGAGGGAGAGTACGTCATGATCAGGCTCAGGCCTAAATGGTTTTCCTCTGGAATGGTGAAGAAGTTGCACACTCGCAGCGCCAGTCCTTTTCGAGTAGTAAAGCGAGTCGGGTCTAACGCTTATGTTGTAGACTTTTCAAAGGACTATGGGATCAGCTCCACTTTTAACGTCTCGGATCTTGTCGCTAATAGGGACTCGGCGGTGATACCTAGTGAGCCATTTGAGTCGTATCCACCACTTGTGAGTGACACCACCCCTGAGCATCCACCTCTAGCCTTGTTACCTCAATAGCGTGAGTAGATAGAGCATATACTAGATGAGGAGGTAATGACTACTCGGAGTGGGGTATACCAGTGCTACTTGGTGCGGTGGAGGGGACGGCCCGCATACGATGGCACATGGATCACCCGGGGAGAGTTACAAAGGATAGATCCAAATTTACTGGAGTGATACCAGAGTGATCCAGACCCCTACGCGACACGGTCGAGCTTCTTCCACTTTGGGAGAATTGGTACAGACACCAGAGCTAGCGATAAGCACGACTCGGCGAGCCGTCGGTATCAGACACGTAGCACTACGTGGGCAACGCTGACTTCCTTGTGGCTGGGAGACAGTCTAGAGTCTCCATATTGACTATCTACGCTTTTTTAGTAGTTATTTGCAGTGTAATTGGTGTGTAGTGTATGCTTGTATTTTTTGGGGTTTAATTTTGGGTCAAGAGAGTGCTAGTTGGGCTAATGTCATCAAAAGGGTCCAATTAGGGGCTTGTTTTCAAATTCAGCCTCAAGACCACTTGGAGCCCAATTGGGCCACTCCCCCTCTTATGGGCTTCCTAACTTAGAGGCCCCATTTGGCTTGTCTATGGTCCATGGTAGAATTTTGACCAAAGGTGCCAAATTTAACCATGGAGAGGGGTCGCCCCGCTCTAATTCCAAATGTGGGATTTGAATATTCCCTCAACCCATAATCCCCCTCTCTCTCTCATTGACCAAGGGTAAGTTAGGTATTTTGTCCTAGGTCTAGGATTTCATATTTAATCTCGCTTGTAATAATTTTAATGCATGCAATATACGAATTTTTATGGAAGAAGCTCCAAGGGCCCCCCTCCCTCTCTCCTCCTCCTTCCTTCTCCTTGCAGCAGAGAGATCGGCAAATCGAGGGTGTGAAACCCTATTCTTTGGCAGTTATTCCCTCCTCTATCTCCTCCTCTGGGTACGACACCCATCCATTGCTGCCGCCACCGCCATCAGAGCTGCCATCAAGCCACCACAATCCATCCTTTGTCCTGTTGTCCAAAGCTCCGTGAAGCAGGACAGAGCCAGAAAGAAAAGGTTGGTTCTCCAAATCTCATCATCTGATCCATTTCAAACTTTGACAGACTCTTCCTGTAAGACCCGTTCATTAATGGATCTTTCTCGGTATTAAAATATATTTTAATCCATACATTTAGGAATTTTTAATGGATTTAATGGGCTATTTTATGCATTTAACCCATTTAGTTAAAGGTTTCTAGAATTGATTTGCCATGTTCAGTTAGTTATTCCTTTATAATTATGATCATATGTGTAAGACTATCTTAAATGGTGATCATCTCAGTATTAGCATCTAATTTGTAAAACTTAATATATGATATGCATGTTATCGATTTTCATGCCTACTGAGTCTTGAGACTCACACCTGTGGTCTAACACTTTACGAAACTAAGAGGTGTGATAGTAAACCCGACGAGTCTGAGGTCAAAAGGAGATCTTGGGGGACTTTTTATAGCTACTGTGTAGAAGACTTTAATGTTCTTAATTTCACTGTGTGTGTAAGTGTACTCTTAGTCTAGTTCTCCCTATATGAGAGATGCAAGTGGCCTTTTGTAATCGGAGGAATGAATGGTAATGATCAATGATGTAATTATAATTTTAATTTTACTGGACTGTGCTATGTGAGTTTTGGCTTGGATATGGATGGTATGACCTTTAACACCATGCAAGCAATCCAAGCACACAACGCATAAGAGTGAAATGTGACGCTCCCCGGACTAGACACTGAGTGTCCTGGGAAGGGGGTGCCACAGAGAATGGTATCAGAGCAAGGTTGTAAGGTTCTGATTTTGTCTATAGCCATCAGATTCACACAACATACCTTGAGATTTTAGATGATTATTTGAGGAATTGGGATTAACTTTGAGGTAATCTTAATTTAAGGTTAACTCTCCCTTGCACTAGATGGCAGAGAATGACAGAGTAGTAATGAACCTTCGTTAAGGGAGACGACAACCCCGAATAGGACGTCGGTTGGTGTTGATAGGGGAACAGCACAAGGACAATGGTCGTCAAGTGGGTAAGGTGTTGTGCCCGCACCAAGTATACCACCAGCGGATTTGGGAGGATTCACGCAGACTTTTCAAGGGCTGGTATAGGCTATGCAATTGCAGGCCCAAACTCAGGCACTGATGCAGGCCCAACTGCAAGCTCGGGTCTAAGAACAACATGACAAGACAGCCGGAGCAAACTTGATGGAAAAATTCAAGAAGATGATCCGCTTTCTTTTAAGGGGGAAAACTAACCAGAAGTTGTGGAGAGTTGGACAAGGGAAATAGAGAAGATTGTTAAGACTATAAGATGCGCAGAGAGGGACAAAGTGATATTAGCCACCTTTTATCATGCAGACGAATGGTGGATGTCAGTGCTTAAGACCACCTTCAGGAGCAGAGATACAGACATTAGTTGAGAGGAATTTCTTGAAGTTCTCAACGCTAAATTTATGCCACAACATGTGAAGGACAGAAAGAAAGTTGACTATGAACTTGACTCAAGGAGACTCATCTGTTACAGATTATGAAGCTAAATTCACTGAATTAGAGAAATATGCCCCTTGTACTTGTGCGGATGAGCCAATGAGAGTAAAAAAATTCGTTAGAGGACTAAGGAGCAACATTAGAAGCAAGGTGGCGATACTAGATCATCATATTATGGCAGCAGCCTTGAGGACGGCTTTTATTGCAGAAGTCGAACATGAAGAATTCCAAGAAGAGCGAGAGATGGTAGAACGAAGAGAAGAAATCTCCACTCAACTATAAGGAGGGACAAGAGAAAGAGGAGGGTTTTTCAAAGGCAGTTCGGCCAATAAGGAAAGAAA
Organism: Amorphophallus titanum; assembly: GCA_024336825.1. Lineage (NCBI taxonomy): Eukaryota > Viridiplantae > Streptophyta > Magnoliopsida > Alismatales > Araceae > Amorphophallus > Amorphophallus titanum. Next base: position 246,817 of record JANBPO010002002.1, on the reverse strand, counting down.
ATGTACAAATCTGTCAGAACTAGGGCAAACAACATGGGTGTGACTGTTGGAAGATCACTGACAAGTGTTTCGCATATAGGCAACTAAGACACATACGGAGGGATTGTCTAATGTGGCAGCAACCAAAGCATTCACCTCAACAGTAATAAAGAGCACAGGCAAGGGTGTATGCGTTAACTAGAAAGGATGCCAAGGATGATAATGCAGTGGTTGAAGGTACTATTCTTGTTAGTAATTTGCATGCGTTAACCAGAAAGGATGTCAGTGTTACTTAATAGTAAGTGTAGTGGTTGTTCCTATGGAAGGGTACAAACAGTCAGTAGTCGATATTGATGTCATTAAGGAACTCCATATATTTTTCCAGACATGGTTGCCGAAAATGCTTGTACGCTCTCAAGATCACCAGCTTGTTTTTTTTCAGCGTTGCCGAATCTACTTTTAGCCTAAATTTTTTTTCTAAACAAGATGACATCAACTTCCACTTTTTCCTCTTTTGTAAAATATTACCGTCCATCCAGCCGCTGATCAAGATGGCATTCATGATGCTGCCATTTTGGAAGCCTTCTGAAGGCATCGTCAGCAGCTCATCAGCGGACGACATGACGATGAAAATGAAAATCAAAAAGCGCAAAATTTTATCGAAATAATGATTAGCTTATTTTAAGCTGATTTTGCCAAAAATCAGGGAATCAACAAAGGAGCCAGTGGCGCAAAATTGCGAAAGTTACCGTCGTGTTTGCGCAAAGCTGAAGTTGATCAGTTTTCGAGTAATTCACAAGTCATGTCACTTTTTGATGCTTGATCGATTTACTGACGAGGTTTTTCTTGCTCGGACAGGTCTGAACAAGTTCACTTTTCTCTTCATCTTTGGCAAATACTGTGGCACAGGTACACCGATACGTCATCACGCTCAGCTTTTCAGCTTGTTTTTCTTCTTCAAAGTGTATCCTGTTTGGCGATGTGAGCTGACAAGCCGACCCAAGCAGCTGAGGCGTTCAGCTGCTTATTTGGCCTACGTCATCGACGAGTTAGCAGACGTGTGGGCTGGACGGAATGAAATCGTTAATCGTCAACCTCACTATTTTGCACCGTCAGTTGTTGGATGCATCGACAGCTTTCCGATACGAGTTGCCCGCCCAAGAAACAGCCGCTGGCAGAGAGTGATGTACAATGGTAAGTACAAGTTTCATGTGGTTAAAATCCAAGCAATCTGCAATCATGCAGGTGCGATCATGTGGTACAGCGGGCCACATATCGGTACAATCAATGACTTTGAATTGTTCAAACAACACACACCACCACTCGAAATGGGCGAGAAGTTGCTGGCTGACAAGGGGTACGTGGGTGAGTCTCACGCACACATCCTCATCACACCGATTAAAAACAAGCCTCATCGTCGCCTTACGGAAGCAGCGGAGGAGTATAACAAAGTTCATAGTCAGTAATATCCTTTTTTTCTTTTTTTTTTCCGACTTAACCATGCATGTTTGAGCTGATCGAATTAATTATGCACATTTATGCTAAAATCATTTGTGCTTAATTGTGCGTAATTGTGCGTAATTGTGCGTAATTGTGCTTAATTGTGCTTAATTGCTCTGTAGTTGTCGCATCACGATCGAACATTCTTTTGGCTTTCTGAAACGATTTCGAATACTGAATTCGCAATTTCGCGGAAGATTGATGGTTGACGAATTATTTCTAACACATGCAATTAAAATCATCATTCACGCTTCTTCGATGATCACCTCATCACACCCTCACCGCATATATCCTCCAATTCAACTCCTCACAATTAATGTGGAACGACCTGCCGCTGCACAAGCTCACGTCGAAATCCGTCGCGCTCCTGGACCGGCTTACCGAAGCGCACCGCCGCAGCAACTACTGCGCGCGCAGCCAAATCGCATCGAAATCGACACGAACTGCAAATTTACTGACTTCGTCCTGAATGAAATTGTGCTCTGCTGGTACCCACCGCAACGGAGTTTTGCGGAGGCTGAGATAATTGAAATGGATGTGTTCGAAGAATCTATGACGGTCGCAATCGCGGGGACTGACATTGAACTGAACAATGTGCCTCCTTCACGTTTAAAGCCTATTTTGTAAAAGCGATTTTATCGATATTACCGATCTTTGCGCTTCGACTTGACTCCGCTAGCTGATCGATCGCGGATCGCCGGATGGTAAATCGCTAAAAACGATTTTGCGCTAATATAGTCGAAAAGATCACAAGTCTAATTGATTCAAAAACGGATTACGAGGTGAACGTAGTTACGTACTGAATGTTAGATTTCAATGGTGAGGTTTAGCGCACATTGGTAAATCTTGGCATCCAAACTCGCAACTCACACGAAATTAAATTCAGCAACTACTTAGGCAGACACTCATTTCTATTTGAACGTCCAACCCTCTGGACGCTATTTCTTTGTGCATCTGCCCCTCTGGACGCTATTTCATGCTGATTGTTTTTTTTGGCTGTTACCTATATCACTCTGCATCATACAGGCATTCTAGCTGAGAGACCTCCTCCCTCTACACTTCTAGGATCCACTATCCCTTCTTGGACTTAGAAAGACCATCCAATTGAGCATTTCATCTCATTGGATTGGAATTTCTTTGTCCAAGACCTCCATAAGTCCTCGCACCCGTGAATTCTCTTACGGAAGCTAGGCAGGTTGTATCTTTGAAGTACCCAGAAGTTTAGTTGGCCAAATCACGGTTGAGAGAGTGAAAACTTAGGCTACTCGGTGGCACATTCAAACTAAGATTTAGCTTCTGTCATTGAGAGTTAAAACTCATTGATCTATTAACAAGTCATCTATTATTTCAACAAAGAACTAGTGAAAAAAATTGGGCGTAAGGCATTCCAACTTGTCTGCAATTTGCTTGCTGAGTGGTGTTTCTTTCTTTCCATTACACTTCTTGAATATTGTGATTGCTCCCGTCAGTCATTGGAAAAATGATGCTCAGGTCTGGTAGAATTGTTTAGATGGCTAATCTGGAGCACTTTCAAGAAGACAGTGAGGCCGGTCAATTTGATCAGGACGGTGAGTTTTCCCAACAACAATTTCAAATGGAGGGTGGTTATGTCCTCGCTCAATATTCCCCCTCTCTATACCAAGCTTTCAATTATCAGGGAGACCATACTCCCATTCATTGTCTTATCCCTCAACAACAAACTTCCCAGGTCTATATGGTTGACACTAATCAAGGGGGAGATCCTTCATCTCAAGTGTAACCAACTCAATCTATATCTGGGGAAGCTGCCCCCCCGCTTACTATGGACGATCTTATCAATGTTCTCTCTCAACTGGATGAGGCATAACGGCAAAAGGTTCAGGCTGCTCTCAAAGGTAAATTTGTCCCTTCTTCCTCCTCAAAACTCCCCCAGGCCGCAGGTAGCCTTCAAGTTAATTCTTCTAATGACTAGACCGTCCATCAAGGGAACCCATCTGGTTTTTCTTCTCGTCTAATAACCCATGTCCCTGCTGTGGCAGGATATTCTTTTGCCAGGTAACAAAACCCATCTCCTTCCCTTTTCTTGAGAAGACCCATGCCTAATCGATTTCCTTCCAATCCGGCCCCAATCAAGTTTGATACCAATACTCTCCTTCATAAGATTGCCAGTATGGAGGAGCAACTCAAGAACATGTCCATTCCCAAAGATGCCCCAGAAGTCGTCATCCCCACTCTACCAATTTTCCACCTGCTTCCGTCAGAAATGCCAAACTTTCGGCGCTCTAATGGGACGGGTAATCCATTCATCTATTTGAAAGATTTAATGTATGAGACATCCTTTTGGCAGAACAATAAAGCATCCCTAGCTTATTTGTTTAGAAGGTCGCTTGATGGCCTGGCTCTTGAGTGGTTTTACTCTTTGGAACTAGCTGAAGCTAGTGATTTTGATATTATTCAAAGAAAATTCTTACAAAAGTATAGGGATCGTGTGGGTTCCTCCTTGTCGGTTACTGACTTAGTTGCTGAAAAGATGAAGCCTGAGGAAGATTTTATTTAGTTTACTGACAGATGGAGGTCAATGGCTAAAAAATTGAAAGATACCTTATCGAAAATTGAGTAGGTTAAAATGATAGTTTCCAATGCTACTCCTCAGTTCCATCATATCTTGGCCATGATCAAGTTAAGTACCATGGAGGAGCTTTATGAGAGGGTAAGGTATATTTAGACCTAGATGAAGGACTCACCTATCATATCTATGTTTGAACAGAAACCAAGAGTGTCGAGGAAAAGTAATGCTATGAATAACAATGGTGCCACTACCGAAGGTGTGGTCGTGAATGAGTAGGTGGGCGTGGTTGGCAATTCCATGCAATCCCGCAATCCACAAGTGGCAGATCCGGGAGCGAGTAAAGAACGAGAGAAGCCTTAGTATAGTTTAAGTGTCAAGGGTCATTTATGTAATTTTTCTTTATTGAGTCTAGTCAGTCCTTACAGTCAGAGTCATGTTTTCATGTAAACTTTTGATTCATATTTAATAAAATTGAAGTTTGTAGTTATATTCTCTTGTGTTCACTCTTTATGTGCGGATGTTTATTGTGCTCTGATATATTGCTAGCTTGAGGCATATTACCGACTGTCCAAGTTCTCGATATCCTTCCACTGTACATATATCTCGGGGTATGACAACCTTCTCCCGGTATGAGCATTGCATGACATTAAAGATTCGATCCATTTCATCCATCCAACTCTCGACTTCGTTAGGGTTAGAAGGCCCAGAGAATTGCGGAGGGTTCAAACTCCAAAAATTACAATGAAAATCACCAGCACCTGCCCTCGCGCCAGCTTGGGCCAAAGTTTGAAGTGCCTGGGTGAGACCCACAACGGTTTGATGCATCGCTTCCCAGCTTGCAAGATGATCTATTACAAGAATATGGTACTTGAGAAAATAAATAATTTATTATTTCTTAAGGAATTGATGGGAATTAACGTAGTCATAATTTCTAAAGAACTATCTCATCCCCGGTCTCTACCTAATCTCAGATGGGTTTAGAGTTTCTTCCTAGTTCATAGCTATCGGTCCTTAATCCTTAGACTTAGTCTATGACATAATATTTTCCTAGGACTTACTTATACCTAGGCTCTGATACCAACTTAACTGTCACGTCCCGAGATATAAGTACAGTGAAAAGAAATTTGGGAACGTAGATAGTCGACAATACGCCTCAAGCGTGTAATATAATCAGAGCGTCAAACATTCACACATAAGAGATCAATGCACAAGGTTATACTCAAAAATCTAACTTTTATTGCATAAGTAATAATAAAGGTTCACAAGACACTTGACTCACTTGACATAACACACTAGACTCAATTAAAGGAAAAAAATTACATATTTGACTTTAACTAAAACACCACTAGGCTTCACTCGATTCTTCATTCACTCTTGGGCTTGCGACATGAATAATCTGAATCCGACCCACTAGCACTTCCTGAAAAGATTGGAAAGCAGGGTAATGAGCACACTTGCCTAATAGGTATCTTCGTATCAACATGAAGGTAATATTTAAGTAATTAGTATTTTTACTCTAGAAAGTAGGATAAAGGAAAAATGTGTAAATCACACGAATAAAACCAAAGTAACATAAGTAACATGATGTGATCAAGATAAGAGATATGAGATGATATATGAGCATTATCAAGCAAGATTATAATGTAGATGTAAGTTGGCCTTTCATGTAACAAGAATATACGAGTATGTAACGAGAATATACTTTTCATAACCATGTAGGTTACGCACTAGAAAGTCTTGTCACTAGCAAGCATATAAATTTAATCATAAGATTCATGGATTTCACCTGTTTATAAAAAAAGTAATCCCAGCATAATGCGATGCCAATGTTCATCATACCCCATGGTTTATAATATATTTTTGGCTCTCTATCGAGGGGGCTAGCGTCGAGCCCTTGGACAATCTCCGTGCCCGATCTTGCATCTTCAAATTATAAATCAAGCTAATTTCACGAAATATATCAATAAAGTATGGCCATCAATTAACAACTCAAACAATGGGGTTCATGACAAGTAAATCAAGGCAAGAACGTACCGAACAATCATGAGATTTCAAGGATGAACTAAAGACAAGGTCTTGCCATGGGAGGAATCTGACAACATAATGGTACATTCATTAACTTTCATAATCCAGTAATAGCTTATTGAACAAGGTGTTGGGGTCCAGATAATTCATAGACTATCTAGGAATAGAATATGGCCAACCCTTGGGTGAACCTCAGGTCGAACAACTTGCAGGTAGAACGCGGTCATGTCTTGACTATTTTTTGATAGTAGCGGTTCTGTCAAGACCGCTATCCAAATTTAAACAAAACCAGCAATAACACAAAAAGCACAAACAAGTTAAAATTTTCAAGAACAGTAAGCTCACTATTGTCAGGAAGGGTCCAAAATGACTGCTTCAGTATCTCCCTATAGCATGCCAGAATGAGAAAACAATTAGAGAGAGGGGCTCGCCCCTGTGAAATTGTGTGTGTGTGAGAGAGAGAGAACATTGAGAGAAGGGGGTCCGGTGACACTGTGTGTATATATGTGTGTGTGTGAGAGAGAGAGTGTGAGAGTGAGTGATAGAGAGAGAGAGGTTGGCCGCTCTCTCTCTGTGTGTGTGTGAGAGAGAGTGTCTCGACCCCTCTCTGAAAGTGAGAGTGAGAGATAGAACCGTGTGCATGTGTGTGTGTCTGCGTGCGCGTGAGAGAGAGAGAGAGGGGGGGTGTACAGAGGAGAGGGTAACCGCCGTCGCTGCTGTCCACCGCTCGCTGAGAAGATGCAGAGAAGGGGGAGATGCAAGAGGGGGGAGATGTGAGATCGAGAAGTAGGGATGAGTATTATTCGGGTTCAACGTGTAATCCAAACTGAACCGGTAGATTTGGTCCGGTTTGGTTCGGGTTGAAAGTTCAAAAATTTCGGTTTGGTTTAAAGCCAAACTGTATTTTAGAAAACAGTTTGGTTTGGTTTTTGTCTTCTGGAAACAAAACCAAACCAGATAAACTGGTTTCTCTGATCTGGGGCATTTTTGTCCATTTCATTAACCTTAAAAACCCACCCACTGTAACATGTGCTGTCTGCTGAGACACAACACAATCGCAGCTTCCCAACCCTCGCCCTCACACTTCGCAGGCAGCCCGCAGCCACGGCCCTGCCGCTGCCAGCTTGCTCCACAGCTTCGGCCTCTCCCTTCTCCTCCTTGCCAGCTGCCGTCCACCTCGAAGGAAGGATCGCCGCCGTCGCCATCGGACACAGGCCCTCTCTGGCAACTCGCAGTCGCAGCCCTGCCAGCCCACATCTTGAAGGCTGAAGCTTCGGCCTCTCCCCTCTCCTTGCCGGCCGCCGTCCACCTCGAAGGAAGCAAGGATCACTGCTGTCGGACTTCATGTAACCCTTTTAGATCACTCTGTCTGCAAGTTTGGCAACCCTCTCTCTGTAGCCCTTGTTAACACAGTAGCAGTTTTGTCCCTCCAATCCCATGCTTCCTTGCTTCTATTGGATCGCTGCGGGCCGAATAGTTTTGGGTTGCTTTGCTGATCAGACTCGTGCAGCTGCTGGGGATTCTTTAAGGTATGATCTCCCACTTTTTCTCATCATTTCATTGCATCCCAGAAGCTTTGTTTTGCTTGCTCGCTGCTGGGTTTGAGCTGTTCTGTTGGGTGCTAGCGGGTGCTTCTAATGTGTGAAGAGATATGATTTTAGTTTGTTCTTTCATTGTTCTATTTATATTTTTTAATTTTGCTTGGGTATCACTTTCCCCCCTTTTTTCTCACACAAACTGGCGTAAGCAAGGCGCATCCAGAGTTGGTACACTTTTACTGTTGATTGATATCGGGTGACCTATTTGCAAGGCTCTCTCCTTTCCGACGTGTTTACCAGTGGTTTTGACGTCTCTGTGTGTGCAGACAGAGAGTTGCCAAACTTGCCAAATCCTTGGATAGTTTATGAAAAACAAAGGCGTAGTTAAATATGATATTAAAACTTTGAGTTTTTTTGGGGGGTGGGGTTTCAGTGATGTAAAGCCTCCAAGATGGATCTGAAAAATTTTTGTCTTCCGTGTCAATGAAGATTTTTAGTCGCTATTCCTACATTTTTTTTGGCAGTGTCTTGTATCCAAATATTGTAACATTTGCTGGTATGATGTTTGCTTCTCTCATCCTTCAGAAAGTGTCACACCTGCTAGAGAATTAGCAGGCTGACAGGCTTGGATTTTGCATTCTGAAAAAAATGTTGGTCAAAGAAAAAGAGCTGCGACACCCACAGCAACTTGTTCTGCTAGTATCCAAGTTCGATGGCTTCTTATCAAATTTTTAATTTGGAAAATTTTCATGAAATTGGGCTATTTTTGTGGGCTTTTTTCATGAGTTAATTGGGTTTAAAACCTTTAATGTAAAGAGTTATTTCAATGAAATGGTATTAAAGCAATTTTGGTTCTTCTAAGCCTTTCTTACAATTTGAGGTTTCAAAATAAAAAAATGTTAAATCACTTCTTCACCCACGTTGGAGAAGAGAACCCCATGGTTCTCTCTCTCTTCCACACTCTTCTCCCCATCTTCCTCTTGCTCTCTCTTGGTGTGCAACTCCACCCGGCCGCAAGCTGCTTGGAGGAGAAGGCTCCGACGAGCACGAGATGATAGTGGAGCATTGGTGTGCTCGTGGAGGCGAGCTCGTGCAGTGTGTGGCTTTGTTGTCATCGTGGGAGGCGGTTCTAGCGTGAAGAACGTCGTCCTCTCGAGTTTCCAAGTAGGGGGATAGATTTTACCTCATATTTTCATGTTTTTCCACATTTTAGAACGATGAAATGCCTGTAGAATGCTAGTTTGAACTCAATATATGCATGGGTATTGCTTTCATTTTGAACCTTGTGAAATAACTAGTATGGCCATTGTTCTTTATATTTTTGAGACCCGAGGGCTAGCCTACTAGGGGCACCAAGGTCGGTGGGTTAAACCGAGCAGATAAGACAACTAATGAGGGAGGCGAGGATTCCGAGGGCTAACCTACGAGGGGAATGCGACCCATAGTCAACGCTACATCCGAACAAGGGACGACTGATAGGGAACGAAATTCCGAGGGCTAGCCTACGAGGGGCACGCATCCCTTAGTCACCACAGGGTCCCTAAGGACTGTGGATTTAAATTGTCAGGCGTAACCCTTGTTAATATTCACCTAGTGGCCCATAGGGACACTCATCACTCACGGATGAGGCCCTTTCGACCAGGCGGCGTTTCTGATAAAACATTGGGGTATGTCCCCCTCCCTGGTCTACTGGAGCAATGCTATCGAACAACCCACAGACTCCAAATCCAAGCAGAATAAAAAGGGGGTTATATAGCACCACACGATAGCTAGTTAGCTAACAGACTGCCGCTCCTGGGTTGGAGTGTTAATGCTCGTGGGCTAAAGGAGCTAGCACTCACGGAGGAAGGGATAATTGGCGTAGGAATTAAAGGGAGTCTAGCAGGTCAATGTTGGCGAATGGCTCACAAGTTGGCCCGTAAGCTAGAACAATCCAAACATGGAGGTGACCCAAATAGCATAGGGCGAACACACTGGTTCCGGAGGTGACCCCAATTTCCCTGGGCCATAGAATGGTGCAGGGAGGAATTGGAGGAATCAACCTCGAATGGGAATGGGCCGAGGTGTACACACGGGTGCGCCTCTAGCCATGAAATTCATAGGATAGATGGAGCAAGGCATGGCCATTGCACTGATGTGGGGGCCCCGAGGAGGGGGATCATCTCTGTAGCCCGTGGAACTCCAGGGCATATTCGATGTCAAAGAAACCAAATCTGAGGATCAAGCGAACAGAGGAACAATTGTACATATCAATCGAAGAGAGAGTGGGGGAGAGAGCTATAGTATTAACCACAGATTCCTTCAACACATATATGCATTTCGCCCTATTAGCAGGGTTCAAATAGATGAACTACAAACGCTCGGCGCTGGTGTTGTCGCACGGACATCATCCCAGCAGTTACAGAGGGAAGAGTTTACAGTGGAAGACAAACATGAGAGATGAAGAGGGGGGGTGTGGAGACGGGCTCGTATCATCGCCCTACCCCCCCTCATTTACATTATACCAAAAGAAGGAATGCAATGAGGGAAAGAAAATCGGAGGAACACCACAAAGACCCACCTAAACTTTCTTTCCCCTAAAACAGAGCATCGGACGTAGACTCTTCTTCACCAGCTCCGGAGTGCTCCAGGCGAGAAGACAATGCAGGGATCGCGGCGGCCCTCAGGAACTCTCTCCTTCGGGCGAACGAGTTGGATTGGCTCGCACCAAGTAGGGGTTGGGGTGATGAGGAATAGATTTCATGATTTTATTTGGGGGTAGGATGAGCACTTGTGACACCCTCACATAAAAAATGACTACACATACTCCAAATTTCCATACTGAGCCCACTCCACCATCAGATTATGTATCTTCAGCTTATTACATGGCAGAAACATATAATTTAACTTCATGTCATACTCTTTTCATAGGAACATATGTTTGAAAACTTGTATATGTGGCTAGCATTGTTCAGGGAGCCACCTTCACAAAGGTGAAGTCTGAAGATATTGGAAACTTGGAAAGGTTAATCATTTTAATATGTATGGAGAACCTACTGAGAAATTGTGCACTCATTGTGTCTCATGCCCTGTCTGTTGATTGGAGTGCATGTTTTTAGTAGGTACGCACTCAATTATGTCTAGTAGCTCTTCTATAAAAATTACCTTCCCTTTAGTTCCAAGGATTTTTTGTTACCTCTCTAACTGTGGTGCATTGACATGGTGCCTCCAACTAGGGCCCTAGAGTTGTTGGTATTGAAGAACATTGATCCAACTGGCCATTCATAGCTGATTGCCACAAGGGAAATATGATTGGGTGGCATTAATTCTTGAGATGTTGTATGATGTTTCATTTAATGTTTCATTGTTTTGTGGTGATAACACAACAACCTATAATTTTCAAAAGAAATACATTAGATCCACATTTTATGTGGAGCTTATTGTCTCTCAAAATGATAAGGTAAATTGAGGTTTACACAAACCAACTTCGACCTACATTGGAAGTTTTCTTGTGTCAGTTATGATAATTGTGTTCGGTACTAATGCAAACTCTTGTTTGTTAATTGTATGTCTACATGAGTGAAAAGAGGAGTAGAGGATGAAAGAATGGGGTGACAGTGAAGATCCACAATGTGTCATTGCGAGTCAACGGGATGTGCACAATGGTGGCTGTGCAAGTATATGCAAGTTTGAAAGTCCTTGGCTTACTGGATGCTCTCTACAGGATGCTACCGACTGTGCTCTTGGACTGAAAAAAGAAGGCCACTCTGAGAGTCGGCGTTCTATTGGAAGACCGATATTGTACTCTACCTTAATCTTTGTCACTTAATTTTACCCATTTGGTTTGTCATTATTAATTTTGTTAATGTTGAGAGGTCAATGGAGTGAAGGGGGGTACACAGCCCAATACTTTGTATTTTGTGAACATGTAATATTATCAATTGCTTTCCAATACAGAAGTCTACTGGACAAAGATTAAACTTGTATGTTGTTAATTATCTTAATAAAAAACGTCCCTCACAATTTTTTACCACAAGTCGATCTCCCGTTTTTTGTATGGCGGTGTTGGAAGGTGAAACTAGTACATCATTAGATACTAATTTTGTACGGTGGTCTTGCAAATCAATGGAGCCAAAGGTGATTTTTTTTCATTGTTTCTTATTTTGGTCAAGGAGGCAAGGATGAAGTTAAATAGATATGTAGCCGTCACCGTCCTAATGTGACGGATGAGATTTTTTATTAAAGAAAGGATAATAATTTTGAAGAACATTAAGCCTGACATTATATAAATAATATTTAAATAATTCACAGGCATAGATTAACATTATTTTTTGAAGAAGCTATAAGTATAAATTTAACATAGTTTGAGTAACATTAGTTTCTCAAATAGCCCAAAGTTAATGTTCAAAGAAAAATAAAAGTTATACATCCACATCCACACACACGGAGAGAGAGTATGGGTAAATAAGAGCAAAGGGAGGGGCATTTCTGGAAACTCATTAGCCATAAATGTTGGGTTAACTCAAAACTTATAGAAGCACGGGAAGTTAAAAAAGGGTTAATGGGGTGTTTGGTTATCTTTTTACCTATATTTTCTCTCTCAAAATTTATTTGAGGAAAGAATGTTGGCTAAATCATGTTCGGGACATCTTTCCTAATTTTAAGAAGAGAGTTAATTTTTTATTAAATTTTTTTAAATAAAAAATAAGTCTTCGGGGGTCGACGCGCGTTCCGTCGCGCGGGTGCCCCCCTCCCCTCGGCTCCCCTTCTTCACCATGTGAACGGTGTTCGTCGGGTCAGCTCATGGCGTCGTCGACCGCCGTTGCTGTAGTTGCATGGCGAGCACTCGGCGGCGAGCGGACCATCTACCTGGGCGTCCACCAGGTGCCCAGCCGTCCACTTGGCGGAGGGGTTGGCAGCAAGGATCTCGGGCATCGTGCGGCCGCATCGCCAGCATCTTGTGGTGGGGTCACCGTACGCAGCGTCACGGACCTTCTTGCTGTCGCGTGCGTACGAGCCGGTGTAGTGCGCTGCCTTGCGCCCGTTGTTCCTAGCCCGGTAGCGGCAGCGGGGCCCGCAGTACTTGGCGGAGGGCTGCCCGCTCGTGAACGCCACCCCACAGACTCGGCACCGCCGTTCGATCGGTGAGGCCAGGCGGCGGAACGATGGGGTCGCCCGGCGGCACGGCTGGCAGATCGGCTCGGGCAGGCTGTTCTTCCCGACTGGCCGAGGATCTCCACACAGTGCGCAAGGGCGGGTGGTGTAGCTCATGCCATCCACCTTCCGTACGCGGCAGCGCCCCATCCCCATTGTGTGGGGCGGGGCGCTCGCTCATCTGCCCGGCTACACGCCTGGGCCAAGTTACATGGATGCAACTTAGCACCGAGGTTAGTGCCGAGGCAACGACCCTCAGGCTGGGATGCGCTTGGTGATACGGCGGCCTTCGTGATGCCGGCGAAGCACGTCGATCGGTGGGTGCTGCTTGTGTTCGGCCTTCCATGTGCCGCAGAACCAGCAGAGGTCCCGATAGCGGCGGTTGCCCTTGCGATCCACGGGGATCGGGACAAGGTGCTGGTCGTCGCGCCAGCAGGACACGCACCAGCCGTCGGCTGCTACCTGGGCTTCGAGCATGTCCTTGCCCTGGAGCTTCCGGGGTTGCGCCGGGACGGTGATAGCGCAGATCCGTTGGAGGCGGACAGCGTGAGCGTGCAGCTCGTTGACCAGGCGCTGTACCTCGTCGTGGTAGCGGGCTGCTGCTGCGTCACCGATGCGGTCGGCGATCACGTCGTCGGGGGCTGCGTCCCCCGTGGTGCCGCCTCCCCTGGTTTCATGGGACACGCCTGCCATGCGCTGCCAGTCCACCGTTCGGGACCACATGAGATCGAGGTTGAGGTGCGGGAGCCGGGCGAGCTCCTCGAGCATCTTCGCCACCGGGGGTGTGGATGCGGTCATCGGGGGGTTCTCCTGAACAGGTTGATACGGGGCATGGGGTTCGGGTCGGGGGCGATGGCGTTCTCCCACCGCAGATCCCTCAGTAAGGGGACCCGACGGGTGAGACGAGGCTGTAACCGGCGGCCGGCGCTCACGTTGTCGGCTCCCCGCTGGGGCCAGGAGCAGGTCTGCCAGAGGGGGGCGGGCCAGAGCGGGCGGCTTCCGTGGCGAGCTTCGGGCCGAGGACCCCCGTCACCTCGAACTCCCAGAACTCTCGCCGCTGCAAAGCAGCCCGCTCGGCGTCGGAGAGCGCCATGGGGCGACGACAGGTGACGCAGTGGAGCTCACCCATCGGTGTTCTCCCTGGTCGTGGGCCACCATCCGCAGTTCCGCAGGTGGCGCTCTCCGACGTCCATGGCGTTGTCGGTCAGCTCGTTCGGGAGGAAGTCGCGCCACGCGTTGTACGAGGACACGACGTGGTAGAGCACCCTGTAGGTGTCCTCCAGTTCCTTCTTGACGGCCTCGTAGGCGGCGTCGGCCATCGTCGCAGCAAGCCATCCAGCGTCTTGCTGGGGGCCGCAATCGCGGTACATGGTCACGACTCGCCTCCTCCCGCAATCGCGCCAGAGAGGGCGTAGAGCGGTCGGGGGTTGTAGTTCTCGATGGGCCACGACCAGACGCACCCGCTTGCGTCCATCCACTTCCCCACATCCTCCAACCCAAGGGTGTTGAGAACGCAGTCGATGACCTTGACCGTCTCCTCCTGGTCGGACACCCGCTCGCCGCGGTGACGACGAATGGCGATGGTGCTCAGGCACGCCTCCACGTTGAGTAGAAGGTCGCCGTGCAGCCGACTGGGAAGGTCTGTGAGTCGCACAATCTCGTCACTCATCGGGCGTCTCCTTCGGTTGGGATTCCATGGGGGTCGACCGAAGAACTCGCGCCAGTGGGTTCGTTCATGACGCCTCCTTGATCCGGTCTTTCGATACTTCGGCCCACGCGGCTACCGCGGCCTTGGCTTCGGGCCGGCCCTTCAACGTGAGCCGGAGCGCCCGTTCGGCTAGCGCCATCCGTTCACCCAGGTACTCGGCCCGTTCGGTGGAAGACAGGGCCTTGTCATGCCAGATCGCGAGTAGGTCAGCGACCGACGCGTCCCCTTGCGCTCGAGCTACCTCCCTGAGCAGGGCACGACACCGCGACACGATCGCCCGCTGCTCCACAGCGAACGCGACCGCTTCCTCACGGGACAGTTGCTTCGGGATCCTCCCGTACGGTTCCAGTTGATCAGCAAGCTCGAACAGGCTCATGCAGGTTCCTTCGGGGGGACGGGCGGGTGCAGCACCGACAAGGCGATCCACAACGCCGACAACCAGCGGGGGTCAGGGTCAGGCATGGTCCGGGACCCGACCTGGCTCCACGGGCCGTGATCCGACCAGATCCGATCCGGGTCCGACCTGGCTCCGCACCGTCTCGCGTGGGGGGGAGCCGGAAAGAGCCAGGTTTTCTGGCTCCTGTGGAGCTAGGTCTGGTGCCAGGTAGGGGCCGGGTTCGGGTAGGAGTGGCATCCCTGCTTCAGATGGCGTGCGGTCCTTCTTGCGTCCGTTGCAGCGCCGGCACGCAACCACCACGTTGCCGAGGGTGTTATCGCCGTCAGGGTCCACATGGTCGTAGGTCCCGCCCGTCGGTCCCCGGCGATCCTGCCAGTTCACCCGAACCCCGCAGTAACGGCACTGGCTTCTATCGCGGGCCACGACCTGCTCACAGAGTGCCCGGTCCTTCTTGAGGGCCTGCTTGCGGCGCCACCGCAGTCGCTCGAGCGGAACGTCGGTCTCCTCACGGGTCGGTTGCCACTCGGTCCAGTTGACGAACACCCAACCGGTTTCCCTGCCCCGTTTCGCTGGGGCCCACAGACAGCGGTCCACGAGCTCGGCTGCCAGCTTCTTCCACTGCTTCGACCACATCGGAACCACCGAGTCGGGCACGAACCCGTCCGTCTTCGCGCCGCCGCACCACGACCCGGCGAGGACCCAGAGCCCGGCCGCCGCGGACGAGATCCCGCGGACCTTCTCGTGCTGGTGGAAGTGATCATCGACCTTGAACCACACCTAGGCGCCCAAGCCCTTCCTCAGCGGTGCCCGCATGTCTTCCTCCAAATGGACGTGCTGCGCGTGCTTCCACTCGACCCGGTCACGCTGCGCCCCCTGGAACACCCGGCCACAAGCACACGCGGCCTCGTACTCCCTCCCGACACACCGGATCGGCCCCAGGTCGTGACTCACGCCGCTTCACGCCGTTCTGCCTGGAACAGCGGGCAACCCTGCGGGCAACCACGTTCCTCGTGGCCCCGGCGGTAGTGATCCCTGATCCGCTGCTTCAACAACTGGGCTTCGCGGTTCGCCGCGTACCACGCCTTCTGCTTCGCGGAGAGCTCCTCGGCGTGGGCCTGCTTGTACGCACGTTCCTTGATCGAGATCGCTCGTCGGTTCGCGGCCCGATACGCCCGCGCCGCGGCCTTCTCCCGTTCCCTGAACTCCGGGTCGTTGCGATACTTCCGCCGCTTGTGGTTCCGGGACGACACCCGCTTGCAACACGCGAGGGTGCAGTACTTCTGGTTGCCGTTCACCGGCACGAACGGGGCCCCGCACTCCGCGCACGCCTTCGACACCGACAAGGCCGCTTCCTCAGCCATGTCCGGCCACACCGTGAACGGGTGAATCCCCAACCGGATCGCGTACCGCTCAGCGGCCTCCATCGTCGCCCCACGATCACGAACGACCTTCCACGACGACCCCGACAGGCCAAGGAGCCGACCGAGCGACGGGAACGGCTCCCCGACCGCCTCCGCCAACAGCTCGAGCCGATAGAACCGCCGCTCACCCATCACCGGCCTCCGCGAAGTTGGCAGAGACGACCGTCCCGCAGCGCCACGGCGGGTCGTCCTCCGACCCTCCGATGAGCACGTTGAAGCACGCTTCGCAGCACGGCTTGCCGCCGAACGGCTCGGGGTTCTCCCGCATCTTGGCGGGGTCCACCTCGTCGCAGTAGGCGCACAAGCCCAGGTGCTCGTCGGGCTCGATTTCCTCGGGTTCCCAGGGTTCCCAGCCAGGCAGGGCTCCCTCCCACGACACGTTGTCGCCCTCGTGGTCGGCGTACAGGGCCATCACCACTGCACCCCCGCAAGCCGCAATGCTCCGAGGATGACGACCATGCCGACGAACACCAGGAGCCCCGCCATGGCGGCGTAGTAGCTATCCATCGCCGCCCCCACTCCTGCCAGTAACGACCGCCAGGATGTCGTCAGCAACCTCGTCCAAGTCATGCGCCCAACAGTCGGGAGCGACCAAGCGGCGATGCCGTGGGGTGGTTGGGGGCCGGGCCCGGCCCAGGCCGACCTAAGCCCGGCTCGGGCCCGATCCATTAACAGCCCTACTCGTGCATGATCACCTTGGCTTCCTTTGGCGAGAGATAACGCAGTAGAACAGACTTGTCTTTTTCATGGACAAGCCTATACAATTGATCTCCTATCAGTTGGTATGACGCTGCCCTTCGTAGTAGCTGAACCCTTTCAACCTAATCTGGAGGGAGATAGCCTTCTTTATATCGATAATTGGTTGACGCCAATTTTGTCCCTCTTCCTCGACAGGATCACCTTCTTCAATTGCATTAACCTCGAAAATTGTGGGGTCGATTTCTTCATCTAGTACACTTGACATATGCCTGACGATTATGTTCAATTCTCCCTCATGTGGAAGCTTTATAGCCGAGGCCAACTTGGCTAGGGCGTCTGCCTATGAATTTCTACTTCTAGGGACATGACCTATTTCAAAAAGGTAGAATTTCTCCTTGAACCACATCACAGTGGCATGATAAGAAATTAATTCTTCTTTTCGGACATCATAGTCGCCTAGAACTTGTCGTATGACGAGCTATGAGTCTCCATAAACTTTGATAAATTTGATGTCCATTTCCAGAGCCAATTGAAGCCCAACAATTAATACTTCATATTCTACTTCATTGTTTGTCAAGGGTTTCATAAATGGATAGGAATTGTGTAGAGTCCCATCTTGAGGAGTCACAAAGACAATACATGCCCCTACTATGAGGCTTGTAGTACCATCAGATTCCTTGATTGTTCAGGAGGCACCATCAAAGTAGAGCTCCCAACATGGCATATCAATTTCAAGGACGTCTTCTTCTTTTTGAGATGGGGAATCCTCAACTTGGCCATCTGCTCCTGACTGGGGAAAGAGTGTTTCTTCATCACGGAGTCGAATGTTAAGAGAAGAGTCTGTCGGGATTGAGTATGCCACTAGGAACTCTGCCATTCCTTGTCCTTTAAGTACCTTTTGCGGGACAAAGGTTATGTCAAACTCCATAAGTAACGCCTATTTTCCAAGTCTCCCCGATAGTACAGGTTGTTTGAGGAGGAACTTGAGTGGGTCGTACTTTGAAATTAACTCTGCCTAGTGGGATAGGAGATAATGCCTCAACTTCTTCACGGCAAACACCAGTGTCAACCATACTTTCTCCATTGGGGAATAGCAGTGTTCCGAGCCAACCAACTTTCTACTAAGGTAGTACAGCAGCTGTTCCTTCTCCTCTTCATTCATTTGTGCCAGTAGGGCTCCCAAAGAAGCGTTCATGGCAGCTATATAGAGTATTAGAGGCTTTCCTTTAGCTAGTGCTCCTAAAACCGGGGGAGTGAGGAGATAGTCTTTGATTTGCTCGAATGCATCTTGGCACGGACCGCTAAGGCGTCCTGAACCCAAAAATGGTGAATCACATAGAAAACTCCATTCCACGCCTCGTTCACACCCACGTGAAGGGGGAAACAAGGGGAAACTAGTCCCCTACCTCTCTAACACCGAGAGGACCCGATTAAACCCCGAAAACGCGGTTGAATCGCTAGATTGGGCGCACACCCCAAAATCATGAATTTTCCCCAAAACGCCCAAATAAGCCCACTCGGCTCACCACGGCCTACGAAACTCGTGGGAAAGGAAGTGCACGAGTTAAGATTCCGTCCCCCTACCTCCACCGAAGATTTGACGTGCCATGGACGCCGATCCACGAAGAAAACACCGTTAAAACCCTCGCCGGCGCCCCGAACTCGTGACCGAGCTCGCCGTGCCTCCATCACCTCGATCCTCGCCCCATCCTCGCGCTCCTCACCCTTGCACCGTCCCTGCCTCGCCCACCATCACCCCCATCGGCCGCCGGGAGGAGAGGGGGAGAGAAAGAGAAGAGAGAGAGAGAGAATGAGAGAATGAGAGAAAGAGAGAGGGTGGGGGGTTATTTATAGAAAATCTAGAAATTTTAAAAATATAATCTGGAGTTGTTATGCATTTTTTAAAAATATTAATAATTAACAAAAAAATAAAAACCCTATTTTTAAAGCCCCCACCCCTTCGTTCTCTCCCTCACTCTCTCTCCCTCTCATTTCTCCCCCTTTCTTTCCCACCACGGCAGACAACGGCCGACGGACGACGGTGGTGGGCTAGGACTAGGGGACCACAACGATGAGCGGCGATGCGCGACGGTGGTGCCGCGGCGGTGAGCTTGCGTGATCGAGGTTCGTCCCGGCGATTGGGGCAATTTTCGCAGTGATTTTCACAGTAGATTCTTCGTGAGAGGTAGGGGGACGGAACCTTTGCCCCATTTTTCGCTCTTCTTCTTTGCATGCATTGGGTTTCCAGCAAGGGAACGAGGTTTATTGCTTCTTGGGGGATTTCCGTGTTTACGGGCATGCGATTGGATCGATTTCTCGAATTGTGTTTTTAGGCTCGACATTCCGGTCGGGGGTGATTCTCGATGCATGCCGAAGGTTCTCGTGCCCAGTGTGGGCTTATGGAGTCACCAGATGAGCCTCCGGGGTGGTGCCCGGAGGGGATAGGTCACTGGAAAAATCACCCAGTTGGGCGGCCAAAGAGTTGGCGGCCCTGGGTGCTGGGCGGCCAAAGTGTTGGCCACCCAAGCAGCCCCTGCACCGCAGGCCACCAGAGGCCTGGCCGCCTGGCACTGTGCAAGGGCGGCCATTGAGTTGGCCGCACTGCACTGTGGGCGACCAGTGACCTGGCCACCCAGTGCACTTGAGCCTGGTCAGGGTGGCCAAAGGGCTAGCCGCCTAGACCCATGGGCTGCCAGGGCGATAGTCGGCCAGGCCTGGAGAAGCCCCTGAGCTGGGCGGCCAAAGTATTGGCCGCCCAGGCCTCTGGACATCCAGGGATGTGGCTGCCCAATCCCTTCTATCCCTGAAAGTCCTACTTTCGCTGATTCATGTCCCGAGGTGTTTATTTATGACGTGGCTCCGCGAGGGAGGTGCTTGCTTGATTTTCCGAGGTCCAGGTTCGTATCCATGTCACCGGGCCCATCCTCGTTGGAAATCGAGTGTCCAAGGTAGCATCTTTTCCCGTGTGTTTGTGCATGGGTGTTTTGTCGACCGAGATCCTTGGACTTTAGTATCATATAGCCACCTCATGTGTGTTACACGTGTACGGTGAGTTACGTATGGACCGAGGGTGTTCCGATGGCTTTTCGCTTCTAAGCGAGTTCTCATCATTTGGTGACTTTCCCACTAGTCGTAGCTTTCCTGTGCACGCGTGTGTGGACCCACTTGGAAGTGGTGGAGAGTTTGTCCCGGTGTGACGATTTTTAGGCTAGTTATCATGGGTCCCTCATCTTTATAGCCTGAGTCCGGGCTGAGGGGAAAACCAGGTAGAGGATCTGACCTAGAGTGCATGGTCTGTGTGTGCACATGTGGTTGGGGGCGTCAGACACGTGCTGACGAGCACGACCCCAGCTAGTCCTTGATCTGAGGTTCTGTGGTTAATGCATCTCAGTTTCTGCCTGTGGCGAGTAGGGAGACACCAAGGGCGTGGATTAAGACGTCAGTGGACCCATCTGCCTTGCTTCTAGTGGGTAGTGCTCCTAACACCTGAGGGGCTTCGACTCAGGATATCTTCTGCCGAGGTTCAATGTTTTGGCGGCTCGGTGTCGTGTTTACTCATAATCGAGGTATGGTTCCTCGCCATCTTCGTAAGTCCTGTCTGGCTGCATAGCTGTGTTTTAGGCTGACCGATCGAGGGTCTACCTAGTAGCCTAGATCCTAGTGTGTCTCCTAGGATAAGTGTTCAGAGATAGGTCGTTGTGGCACCATGGTTTGCGGCCTTGGTTCGAGAATCCACTTTAGCGTGAGTTGTGTGCATCATATAATGCACCCGGAGCAGCGCGTTATACTGGTCATGACGGACTGGCTCTAGTCCGTCATGCCCCAGAACCTAGAGACCTACAAAAATCACGATAACATAACGGTTTCAATAAAAATACCAAAAAAGAGAAAAGAAAGTCAGGTACATCGGGCCTCTGGCCCATCTTGAGGCTCGAAAGTTGAAGGCCCGAAAGGTCTACCCTCGGCATCCTCGGCGATGGCCGACCCTGGCATTGACCTCACTAGTGTGGGAACTGCCTCAGTTGCGCGCCCTCCCGAGGCATCTGGAGTTGGTGATCCCTCGGATGAAGACGAGTCCCTTTGGTCCTCCTCTTCCCCCGATGCCGAGCCAGAAGATTCTAAGGTCGCTAGGTCCAAGTCGTAACGTTGACCAGAGGAGAAAATAATCATCCCTGGCGCCTATTCCTCCACCCAGGAGATGGCCCCTCCATAGCCGTGCTTGAACCCCTTGCAGATGCCTCGACAAAGCGCGAACTCATAGTAGAGGAGGGCAGCCTTCTTAAGGTCAATCCGGTAGGCCTCCGAGCATTTAAACTGCTCGAGTGCCTCTGCCCCGACCGATCCCACCCTACTAGCGAGCTCGGGCTTTTCTCATTTCGCCTTGGCCAACCTCCGATCTGCCTCAGCCATCTGCTTCTCTGCCTAGGCCCGATCAGCCTCGGCCTCCAACTGAAGGTGCATGGCTTCCTCCTCTCGGTCTAGTAGCTCAGCGCGCTCGGCCTCCCACTGGCCAGCTTCCTCAACATGAGCCACGCGCTCCTCCTCCAGAAGCTTGCTCTTCCTATCTAGCAACTCGCGTGCCCGAGCAAGTTGCTCGGTCAGGGCCCGGGCCTGCGCCCGACTCACCCTCGCCAGATTTTTAAACGAGGAGAGCTCCTACCAAAGCCCATAGTGCTCCTCAGTGAGCCGAGCTATCTTCCCGTTGGACGTACCAGGGGTCCATGCAAAGTTCACCCGGTCCAACTCTGACTGAGCGTAAGCTTCAGCCAGGGAGGCCCCCATCTGGGGTAGGATCAGGCCACCCTCCATGATCATTTCGAGGGCCGCGGTCGAGGAGCGCTGCCTGTCTCCTCCTCGCACCACCGTAGTGGCTATGCTACAACACTTCTGGTATAGAGGGCCCAGGTTGCCCAACATCTCCAGAGTAGCTAGAATAGGGGCTCCCCCTCCGAGCGACACCCCCTCGGGAACCCCACCGGCTGGCCCAGATTGAGCTGTTGCTTCCTCCACCCCTCTTGCCTCAGTCGGTTGGGGCTGCATCGCCTCTTCTCGTGACCCCTGGGCCTCCATTGATTCGGCCCCGACGTCTTCGCTTTGAATGCCACCTAACTCGCTCGACGCTCCAGTCTCGGCCACATTCCTCGAGCCGTCTGCTTCGGCCCCAGCCTCCACGGCCCCCTCTTGCCTAGCAGACGGGACAGCCATCCGAATAGGCTCGACCCCTTCTTGCCTGGCAGTGGGGAGAGCTGAGCTAACTCCCCCTCCAACCATAGGGACGGCCGCGGCCTCCTCGGCCCCTGCTAGCGCGGCAGAGGGGAGAGCCGAACCAGAGTCATCTTCGACCGCGGGGATGGCCTCGGCCTTCTTGGCCCACTTTTTGGCCTTCACTACGTCCCGCAGCATCCTCTCCATGGGATCCTTGCGTATGGACCCCTGTTGCTTGGAAGACCCTTCCCAGGCCACCCCCTTGCCCTTGTCATGGGCTCGGGCAGAACCCTCAAGAATTCGCGACTCAACGGTAACTGATTCGTCATCCAGGTCGATCACTGCTCGCTCAGTCGAAGGCGCCTCCTACTCAGCTGGCCTCCTAGTGTTTGCGCAAAAGAAGACAAGGTCAGGGAAAGAAGAACGGCTTCCTCATCCGAAGGTAAAGCTAATTCCTGGTGCCCATACCTGTCGGCCGCAATCGCTTGAGAAGGCATCGCACGATATTCTCTGGGGTCACCAGCTCTTCCGTAGACTGGCGATGCTTCAACAGGATCGCTGAGTACTTCTAAACCTCCGGGTGAACTCATCCTATCTTAGAGGAATGTTCGGGTGAATGTTGGGCATCACGGGGCATCTCCAACGGAAGTAATTTAGATGATTAGGAACAATTCCACACAGAAGAACATTCAATCACACGACACAAATGATTTTTAGGTGGTTTAGTCTGCTGACCTACATCCACCCCACACTCCAACCAGAGTGTGGCTTCTACTGATACATAGCTTAAATGGTTGGGCCTCACAGCTTGCCAACAATCTGCTGATTCACAACTTCAACTGTTGGGCATTACAGCTTAAGCCAACCGCTGACAAACAGCTTGACCGCTGGGCAATACAACTTAGCCTCCGTTAATACACAACTTAGAACAAGAATTCAACAGAAAACATAAAAACTACAGCACTAGAAAGCTGGAAATGAAACCCGATGTAGTACTACTCTCGCAGGAACAGACCTGCTTAGATCTGATATAAAGACCAGTAGAGCAGATCTTCAGGAGCTTCAAATTCTTCTCTTGATCTCACTTACTCTTCTTCTCTCTTCTCGAGCTTGGCTTTCTTCTAATCTCACGATCTCTTTCTCTGTCTTTTTCTTCTTTTTCTCTGTCTCTTTCTTTGTCTCTTTCTCTGTCTCAATTCTTCAAAGTTCATCCACTGTCAATGACACGAACGAGTCTACTATTTATATCTGAAGCCTCGTGAGAGAGAGAGGCGCGTTGAAAACAAGTTTCCCGCCTAGAGATTTCATCAAGAGCAAGCTTTTCAGAGCCCACGTGTCAGATGTCAAATAATGGTGGCTAGCCACGTGACAGTATTCTCCAGTTAATAAGGCATCCTTGGATCATGAGCGTTTGTCTTGATATCGTGTGTCTTTAAGTTCCCGCCAATAAGTCACAAGACATTTCATCAAACTGTTGATAGATCAGGATTTATTCTCAGGTAAGACTTAAAGCGGCCTTGATCTATCATGTGCATTGACTTGAAGACAAATAATGACTTAAAGTTTAGTCAAGTAGAGAAGTGCACCGACGATTATTAACATATGCAATGCATGCACGGACCTCTGTGCGCTCTATGGAAGTATACACAAACCTGCATCTGTTATATGCCAAAACATGCACAGACATTTATGAATCAGATGTATGACGTGCAAGGCCGTCACATTAAGTAAAATAAATAAATGCACAGACGTTGTTCTCCCTAATGCAAAACTGCAAAGACTTCAGTGTGCACGAATGAGAAAAACCTGCACTGAAACTGTGTGCAGAATGAGCCTATATGCACCGATCTAATTTGTAGGTGAATAGTAATATGCACGGACTTCAAATAAGCGCTGAGTTGTATGCATAGACTTGAATATGCACAAACTTCGGTTATAGCACAAAGAAGGATGCGCACTGACCTTGTTTAGCACATGACAGAAATGCACAGACTTACAAAAATGTATGCAACAACCTTGTCTTGCCTAACGAGGGATGTGCATAGACCTTGTTTAGCACAAGGCAAATTTGCATGGACTTGAAAATACATGAGGCAAAAATATGCACTGACATTGTATGCAACAAACATCAACGTGCACTGACCTTAGTTGAGTATGCTACAGTTTATGCACAGAGTTCGAATGTGCATGATGCTAAAGATGCATAGATCTTATAAGCCATAAGCCTAACATGCATAGACCTTGTCATGCGTGAGATAATGCATGCACCGACTTGACCAGATATTATGCAAACATGCACGGACTTTGAAAGTTGCACAGACCTACCTGAAAGACATGTGTGCAATGACCCTGAACATGCATAGACTTAGCAATGAGACTTGCACTAACCTAATGTGCATAAAGCTCAAAGTGTGCACCAACTGCTATAGTGAAATGCATGAACCTTATGTGCAAGACAAAAATGCATCAGCGTTATTACATTCAGACAAAACTATGCACCGACCTTAACAAAGATCTTGAGGGATTATGCAACAACTTGTGTTGTGAATAAAAGACACACAACAGATTTGATTGAAGTGTTTATTCATTTTAGTCCTAACATGATTCATAGAATGTCATTATCAAAATTAGTCTCTCTTACCTGAGACGTCCCCTCATAGATCACTTCCAGGTTGTCCCACATTTCCTTGGCTGTGGAACAGGAGGAAACTCTTGAAATTTACTAGGGTGAAGAGCACACTGCATTGTATTTACAGCTCTCCAGTTCAAACTAGATCTACGTGTCTGCTATCTGGTCCAGACCTTCTCATTCTCAGGTAACTCAAAAGGACCTTTACTGACTACTTTCCGAATTTCATAGTCCTTTGCCCGAAGAAAGACTTGCATATGGTTCTTCCAATACGCATAATTGGATCCATCAAAGAATGGCGGCTTACTGGTAGAATGACTCTCAGCAGTTAGACCTCTAGGATCCATTTTCTACTGCTCTCCGGGATGTTAAGCCCTAAGGGAGAATTAGGCTCTGATACCACGTGATGTGTGAAAAGGGAAGAACTACAGATCTAGAAGAGGTGAATAGATCTACCCCAAATTTAATAGTTCTCTACAACAGTTAAAAGAAATGCGAAAATAAAAGAAACTGCTATGAATCAAAACAACTAAAACAATATGAATTACTATCTGAAGATCTAATAAGAAATGTCTATCAAAGATAAAAGCTCAAAATAGAAAGGTCAAACACCTCAGTATGGTACCTGGCAGAGGTTTGATTCGAAAATCTCCTCACGCAAGAGTCAATTTTTTTGATAGGCATAACCTATCCTTCTGACTAAGCCTTTTTATATACCACTGAATAATTGACAATAGTTCAGATAAGAAATGAAGAGATTCTCGAACACTTCATAGTAATATCAGATTATAAGGAATAATCACAAATCAAGTTCAAGAATTAGTCAATCATCCAGGTTTTGGTACTCGGCGGAGGTTTGATCAGAGATCTCCTCACACAAGAGGTGGCATTCTGGATAGGCTTAACCTATCTTTTCAGCAATGCCTTTCTATATACCCATTGGATGAAGGACTTAGGCACATATAATAGATGAATATATCAGACAAATTAAACACTAGCAGCAAATGATCCTATGCATTCATCTTATCGCAGAGTAGAAGATATATGCAATCAAATAGAAGATAGATCGATTTTTAGGTGGTTCGATCTCAAGCTTGAGATCTACGTCCACCCCTTACACAATTGAGTAAGGCTTCCACTGCCAAACAACTTGAGCCTACTAATCCATAGCTTTGGGGTTAAAATCCCTACAGACAGTTGAGCCTCACACCTTACTTTCACACTGAGCAACACAGCTTGCTGTCCGATGATCACACCTCGCCGCTGAGCAACACAGCTTGCTGTCCGATGATCACACCTCGTCGCTGAGCACCACACAACTTTCAGAGAATTAAAAGGGAAAACTAAAGAACAAAGGAAAATGATGACAGAATGAGAAAAATGTATCTCCACTAGAGCGATCTAACTCTGGATCTAATCCAGAAGTCAGGACAGAACTTAATTTTTCAATCTCACTTCTCTCTCAGACTGACTCACGACGCTCTATTTTTCTTCTTTCTCACTGTAATGGGCTCTTTCACTCTTTAGACTCTTCTCGCTCTCTTACTCTTTCCTCCTCTTCTTCTAATCTGCTCTAATCTTCCTCTTTCTGTGTTGTTGTCGAATACGAGCGCTAGAATGCCTTTTATAGAGCACGAGTCCAATGGTCCCATGAGCTCTCGATTTGGGCATGTGAAAAACACATTTCCATGCACTTCTAAAGTCCACGTGTTAGGATTTTAGATCAGCTTCCTGCCTTGGATCACGTGCCATTAATCCGCTTCACTAAAGTTCCACGTGAGAGTGATGCAGTCTACCTTTATGTAACCCAGGTGTTCGAACATGGATCTGTGTTGTCAAAACAGATGGTAGAGAGGTATTAGTTATGAAGCAAATGACAATCATAAAAACAAGTTTAATCATAATTCTTTCAACAGATTCAGATATGTCAAATAAATGCACACATTTCTATAGAAGCATCGAGGCATGAATGAGAAGTATAAGTGCAGGGCGGGATCGGGCTACCGGGCGGTGCCGTCTACCTCCACCCGCACGCCTTCCGCAGCAACCTGTCGCGGAGCATCGCGTCTGCGGTCGGTCCGGCGGTGAACCTGGTGCTCGGGGCGGCTCTACTGCTGGTCGCCAAGAGCCACGGCATCGTAAAAATCGAAGACTTGCGCGTGCAGAATATGACTTCGAGCGCAAGAGGTACTGTCACCGACCCAGGCAGAAATGTTCGAGCAAAAAGCGGACTGAACAGATCGATCCGCGATCAAGGATGGTCGATGTTTGCGACTATGCTCGACTACAAGCTGTCAGAACGCGGTGGCGAACTGATCAAGGTCAACGCGGCCTTCACAAGCCAGAAATGCGCTGAGTGCGGCAGTGTTGATCGCGCAAATCGTAAAGATCAAGCGACGTTCGAATGCCAGTGCTGCGGACACAAGAATAACGCCGACGTCAATGCGGCGCGCAACATTCTTCAGGCGAGGGCTATCGCCGTTGAGCCTCCCAAGCGAACCCTAAGGCGGGTCGGCAAGAGGAAGCAGCCAAGTCCAACACAACTTGGAAGCTCGGAGCAGCCGCTTCGGGAGCATGCCAGCCAATCTCAAGGGACCAGGGGGTAGAGAAAGATGTGGCCGGATTACATGAAGCGCGACACCCTCGCCGCCCGGCTGGACCTAAAGCCGGGGGCAATTGACCAATACGTCAAGCGGGGGCTGCTGCCACCTCCTGTCAGACTTGGTGATGCGGACCTCTGGTCGTGGGAGGCGGTCAACAGATGGATCAGCCGGCCTGACGGCGAATCGCAGCATACCGATGACGTCGTTGATCCATTCTCGGAGGCACTCAATGAGATCCCGGCGAACGGTAAGTCTGCCCGTCCACGTGCACTGCGTCAGATCCAGGGGTAAGACCTACTATTACTACCAACCCAAGCGCTGCACGGCGGCTGCTGGCATCCGAACACGCCTGTTTGGCGAGCCGACTGAACCTGAGTGGTGGGACGCCTACAGGGCAGCGGCGAACGTGAAAGCACCGACAGAGCGCACCGATACCTTCAAGGCGCTGATCAAGGCCTACAAGGACAGCAACGCGTGGAGCACTCTAGCCGAGGCGACGCGAACCGAATGGACCCGCTACTTGCAGCGCATCGAAGATGTTTGGGGCCCGCTGCAGGTGAAAGCACTCATGCCCAAGCATGTACTGGAATTGCAGGAGAAGTACGCGGCGACACCGGCCAGCGCCAACAACATGCTCAAGGCATTGACGGGGATGTTGTCATGGGCTGTGCAGCGAGGCTGGCGGAATGACAACCCGTGCCGGGAAATCCCCCATCTCGGCGGTGCGATACCGTATGAAGCCTGGGACGCGGATCAGATCGCACTGGCGCGGGACAAGCTGCCGTTCCATCTTTGGCTGCCCATCGGCATGGCCTATTACACCGGCCAGAGACAGAGCGATGTCTTGGCAATGCCATGGGTGAAGATCAAAAAGGGACTGATCCACGTCCGGCAGATGAAGACCGGCAAGTATGTTTGGATTCCCATTCATCGAGATCTGCAAGGCCTCATCGTTGAAGCGCCGCGAACGGCGGACAAAATCTGCACCACGTCGCGAGGCACACCATGGGCGTGCGGCAGGTCGTTTGCCTCGTCACTGAACCTGGAATTGAAGGCGCGTGATGAGTTGGCCCCACTTCGCTCTGTGGTTTTTCACGGCCTGAGAAAGTCGGCTGTGACGGCGTTGTTGGAAGCGGGTTGCTCGACGGCGGAGGCGGCATCCATAACGGGCCAGTCGATGCAGATGGTCGAGCACTACGCCCGCGATGTGAACCAGAAAAAGCTGGCTGAAACGGCGATGGCGAAGTGGGAGGCGGCGGCGTAATTGTAAAACGCCCTTGTACAACATCCATGAAACGCCAGTAACCACGGGCATACTTACATACCAACCAAGCAGGTATGTCGGAGCTAAGTTTATGAAAATATAAAATGAAGAAGAACACGTCCATAATGGGAGATGCCTTTGAAAGAATTTGTCCACTTGTCATGACGCGCCTACACAAAGGCTGATAGTTGATAAGGGCGATGATGTTGAGTACGCACCTGGAGCTCCAAACACATTCTCATATTAAAGCCTACTTTTCTACAATTGGCCAAAGGAAGAATAAAGAAGGAAGTCCACAACTCAAACACATATGGCAATCAACTGAATAAGAACTGCTTAGAACCTGATCTCCTTCACGAAACACCGCAAACATCTCAAAAAATCACAAGGGACTATGAGGAAGTGCCCGTGGTGAACGAGGGATGAAACTAAAATTACAAAAGGTGCTACTGAGAGCACAACTGTAGCGTGCGTAGGCGCAATAAGGAGGGGCGCACGTGGGTGCCAAGTGGAGGGGCACATGTCGGTGTTGAAAACACACGAGTAAACAAAGAAAGTAAAAAGAAGTCCAACTGTGATTGCCAAGATGTGAACTATGTCACACAGAGAAGGAGATGAAGAGGGGAGAAAACACACACGATAAGGAGGTGAAACACGGGGAAAAGAGACCACCGCGGGAGGTTGCTCTCCACGGGGTGTAGATAGGATGATGAACGGAATAGAAATGTGCAAAATTGAAGTTGGGTAATAAAGGGACCGCAACGGGATGTTACTCTCCTCGGGTTTAGACAAGAATTGAAATGGGGAAGGGGATGTAACTAGAATTGAAATGGAGAAGGACGTGTAACTAAAATAAAAATGGGGAAGGGGATGTGACTGAAATTAAAATGGGGAAGGAGATGTGACTAAAATTAAAAATGGGGAAGGGGATGTAACTGAAATTAAAGTAGGGAAGGGGATGTAACTAAAATAAAAATGGGGAAAGGGATGTAACTGAAATAAGAATGGTGAAGGGGATGTGATTGAAATTAAAGTAGGGAAGGGGATGTGACTGAAATTAAAGTAGGGAAGGGGATGTGACTGAAATAAAAATGGGGAAGGGGATGCAACTGAAATTAAATAGGGAAGGGGATATGATTAAAATTAAATAGGGAAGAGAATGTGACTGAAATTAACATGGGAAAGGGAATGTAACGGAAATTAAAATGAGGAAGGGGATTTGAACAGAAATGAAAATATGGGCAGAAGGGGAACGGGGAATCACTGTGGGAAATAAGTCTCCACGAGTTTTAGCATGAATGAAAAGGGGAACCGCTATGGGAAATGAAAGGAGAGTGATTACTAGGGGCAAAATGAGAGAAGAGTGATCACGTTTACCTCAGAAGTGGGAAATGGAGTGGATTCCTTCTTCCTCTTCCTTCGGCCGGCCGACGAAGAGGGCTTTCTTTGGTTACCCTTGCAAGAAATAAACAAACACCAAGTGGATCAGAATAAAAGTAGTGCAGTATCAGTCCCTTGTGATGAAGATGATGAAATCATGAATAGACACACACCTGCTTGGTGTTGTTTTAAACCCATTTAGGACTCAAAGGGTGGGGAATGCTATGATGAATGAAACGGCATGTAGAGATGTACAAAAATAGAGCCCTCTCAAAGAGAGGAACGTGATATAAATAGAGACAACGAATGATGCATGCAACTAACAAGATGAAAACAAGAGGAACAGAGGGAGAGGAAAAGTTTATTGGGACACCGATGGTGGGCTTTGAGGAGAGCTTCGACAGTGTGAGGATGGTGAGACGGAACGGCCTTCTCTCGTATGCACGGGCACTCAAAAATCTGGCATAACCTTCCCTTGGGAACCCTCAGGCTTAGAAGCAAATTTGGCAGAGTTTCCCCTCCTCTTTCAAAATATTGAAGTCCTTGATTTCGTGGGAGCCTTTCCCAAACCTTTCAAGCTGTTAGTAATCTGACTCAACCTTGCATATATATCTTTTATGCTTTCTTCGGGCTTCATTGCAAACAACTCGTATTCACGAACAAGTAAATTTGCCTTCGTTTCACGAACCTCCGAGGTGCCTTCTACAATATAAATGTATGAACGAAAAACTAAATACAATATAAATTAAAAAAGGATACAGGCCCAGAAAAAATTACTTATTTTTCGTCTTCAAACTAAATCAAACCAAACCGTGCCCACCCCTTATTATGCTCTTGCCTTGTACAAAGGTTGCCTAGGTTAAATTAGACCATACATATGGGTGCAAAAATATCATTTGCTTGAACATGGGCACATGAGTGTTTTTAAGGGAAAACAGGGTGGATTGATCCACCAATTTATTGTCATGGATACATGAGTGTCCCAACTGCTTTAGGTCTAGTAGGCTAGATCACATGTCTTAAAACTAGGGCAACAGATCACAGCCAAGACCTAAACACTTTCTGGTTAAGCCTATTGGCCATTATTTTGAGATATTATAGCAAAAAACTACCAACTGATCAAACCAATTCCAAAATTTCACAAAGATTCAATGAAAAAATTGTGTAATTCATCAATAATTGAAGGACAAGCTCTAAGTTTTATGAAACTACAGGAACTCCAAATTGGAGATGGTAATTCAAAATACCAGAAGTAAGAACAAGACAGGAATCCAAAAGAGCAACTCTGTAAATAGTAGTTCTTCATGAACAAATAAAACACAATCTGGTAGGAGAATGGGCAACTGATGCAAGAGCAGCTATCCAGGGAGGTAATAAGGGTAGTGCTTAAAATGAATGGAAGCTAATCAAGTATCTAATGGAGGTGTATAGTCAGCCCAGCCAAAATGTCTCATGTGGGGTACCCTTCTCCATTACAGTATTTTGAAAGTGGATGCTACCACTAATTGTATAAAATCAAAATAGGGGATGTACAAGCATAGTCAGTGAGCTCCCAAAAATCCATGTACAATAGACAACACCAAGATAGTGTAGGACAGACTAACCCCCCAGCAAAACAAAAAGTGGGGAGTTGAGAGAGTTCACATTACACAATAACTTCACCCATTCCCTCACCCTCACATACAATAGAATCCTCAACTCTAGCCTCCTTCCTAAAAATCCTATTGTTCCTTCCACCCCACAAAGACCATATAGTAGCATGCAGAATCAGCCACCACATAATGTTGTCACCTCTGACGGGCCACCTTCTGTCCTCGGACCTAATGAAGTGCAACACGTCTCTATGATGACCAAGAACACAACGGGCTCTCGTAGCTATCCCCTCCCACACCAAACGCGAGTAGGAACATCCTACAAAAAGGTGATCTAGGGTCTCGTCCTCCTGACCACAAACAACAGGTCGGTTGAATACCCAAGACAAAGTGAAGAAGCCTATTTCAAATAAGAAGCTGGCCGTGGGAGATCCTCCAAGTCAAGAGCTTCGCCTTTAATGAACTCCTCGACCTCCAGACTTGTGGGGCAAGGCCATGATGCACCCCTCCGTCTGAGATGATGACATAAGTAGAACTAATAGAGAACGTCCCTTCCCTACTCCACCTCCAAGTCCACCCATCCTCCCTGTGGGAATGGGGGGCCAAATCAAGGAGTAAGAAGTACTGGAGCTGCTCCATCTCATCAGACCTAAGATCCCTCCTGAAAGTCAGTGATCAGGTGCCCCTTGAAAGTTGGGAGTCAACAGCCCGGTCAACTGACCCCAGAGGGTCAACAGAGACAGCAAATAGACTGGGAAAGGATGCCTCCAAGGTGAAGTCACCGCATCATCTATTCTTCCAGAAAAGACTGGTTGTCATTCCCTAGACAGACACGAACGCCGGAAGAGATGTTATCCCTGCACATCAAAATACCACACCAAATGGGAGAAGTTATGAACAAAGCTAGAGTATACATATCACAAACTCTCCTCTTGCCATAATACCTTTGCCTGATAAGTTATGCCCAAAGCCCTTCCTCTCCAGCCCCCAACCTCCACAACCACTTGCACAGAAGAGCTAGATTAAAGTCCCTAACATTCTTGATCCCAATCCCCCCTGGTCCTTGCTAATAGCCACCCTCCCCCACCTAATGTCGAAAAAGAAGTAGATGTGTACCGAGGTGTAAGAATGTTGGAGCTCATTGGAGATGCTGCATCAATCGCCTAGTCACAGATTTTAGCTCCTGAAGTTCCCTTTTATGTAATACTGAAAATTAACATGGATAAAGTGCAGACCACTTTAAGTAGACCAAGACAATCCAGAATCAGCCAAATGACCTTCCCCAATCAGCAATTAAATCAGATCCAAAAGCCAGGAAGAACAAAACTCCTGCTCTTGCATCATGGCAATAGCTGTAGTAATCCCATCTCTTCAACATGGCAATGGCTGTAGTAATCCCATCTCTTCAACATAATTCCAAGTTAGAGTGGCTTCATAATACCTGTCCATCTCTTCAGGCGATACTGCATTTGCCCATTTACCCATCATTTTTACATTGTCCGGTCATGTCATCCGGTACCCATTGCTTCTTTTCTTCTCCTTGAAGGCTCACTCGTTGCTTCCTTTAAGAAGGCCCAGAAAGTAGAATTCAGCAGTCTATTCCATGTTTTGCATTTTCTCCATCTAGATATGTTGTTATCACTTGCCACAATCAAGTCACGTCCGAGAGGAGCTGCATGGAATATACTCTTAATTTTGTAGACTATGGGAGTCAAAACCCTGATTTGATGGCCCTTAGGAATAAATGGTCTCCTCTCAACCCCAGACCTGCAAAGACTGGTTCTGCTGGATTCTAGATATTCACATGTCAGAACAGAGTCGGAGAAAACCATGCAAAGTTGTCAGTCTCTTAACAACAAAATTAAGAGTTAGGATGCTGTATCACCATTGATAGGGCTTTCCAGCTTGATGTCTAAGCTAGAGTCACTTGATTGAATGGCATCTCGAAGAAACCTTTTGTTGGACTACATCATATGTATTATGCCTGTTTCTGAATAGACGCTCATGGATAGGAATAGCTAAATCTTTCTCAAATCAAAGTTCTTCTAATAAGATTTTTGACATGCCAATGCTAAGCTTGACTTGAACTTTTCATTGCCGAGGTGACTGACTAGCAGTGTGCAAAGATCTGTGCATGCTTTCCGCGCATGTTGTGTCTGAGGTGAAAGCGATTGCCCTGTTTTTTTTTATTTGATATCAGGCCCTCTCTGAATTTGGCAACTCAACTGACCGGGCAATCTACACATCAAGTGATAAAGACCTTGGTGAAGGTGCAGTTGGACTCCAAAAAAAGAGCATTCCAACTGTGTCTGCAGTTTTAGATATGGATTGTGTATCTCGAGCCGCAATGCTTAGGAACAAGATAAAGGCATTCGAAAGTGCTAGCGTTTTGACGAGGGACAACTGCCTCTGGATGTTTGCGCTTTGTGCAGCAGTGGATACTCCATTTGATGCAGAGATGAGTTCTTGCCTCAGATGCCTGCTCCGGAAGTGCTCCAGTCTGCTTACAAAGAAATCCGAGTTGGATGAGGAAGTTGCGATGTTGAACATTCTCATTGCGATTTCTGGGAAGTATTTTGGGCAGTTAGAGAATTGATCTTACTGGTCACAAAGGCCACATGGTCGGCCCTTTTTCTTCTGGAATCTGATGTGGGAGTCGCGATGTTGAGCAGTCTCGTTGTGATTTCTGGGAAGCTTTCTGGGCAGTCAGAGAATTGACCTTTCCGGTCATA
This sequence comes from Amorphophallus titanum, assembly GCA_024336825.1. NCBI lineage: Eukaryota > Viridiplantae > Streptophyta > Magnoliopsida > Alismatales > Araceae > Amorphophallus > Amorphophallus titanum. Next base: position 212,464 of record JANBPO010002002.1, on the reverse strand, counting down.
AATCACAGTAGTCCGCCTTTTGTTCTTACCGATTGTAATGTAACTTTATCCGAGTTCTTGGCCTTCAGTTGAACTGAATCCGCATGAACATATGCGCTTAGGCAACAACAACAAAAAAAATTTAAACGAGAGATCAACATGCCCTGAGCTGTTGGCTTCAGTTCTGTCTTTGGCTGGTTTCCTGATTGTTTTTGCCTTTTGGTAACCCGTGATGCATGAGGATTGATAGACCTGCAATTAGTTCATCTGAGATAAGAACTGCTTGCTGCACTGCACATCTTGGTGTGTTCGGATTGACCAATTAAAACAAGGTGTGTAATGTCTGATCAAAGAATCATTTAAGAAATCCATAAATGACAGTGCCTCGTGGCCAGTTGTACCATCAATCATTACTTCAGTGATTAGCACTGGAAAGTCATCTTTCGGGCATACTTTATTCATGTCCCAAAAGTCTACACAAATTCGGATTTGGCCATTCTTCTTTTTGACAAGCACAATGTTCGCTAGCCATGTGATATATTGATTTTCTTCAACAAAGTCGACATCTATGAGATTGTCGACTTCTTTGCAAATCTGGCTGATCAACTCCAGCCTCATTCGCCGAGGTGACTGTTTCACAGGCTCGGCTTTGGGGTCGATTGCCAACATGTGTTGAGCAACTTCAGGGCTGAGGCCTGGCATTTCCTTGTAGTTCCAAGCAAAGCAATCCCGAAACTCCTAGAGTAGTTGTATATATTGTTGTTTCTCTTTTGGGAGAAGGAGAGCACTGAGGAAGGTCGGCCTAGGCTCCTCCTCCGTGCCAAGGTTTATTTTAACCAGCTTATCAATAGTGGCTTGGCTGCCATCTTCTATTTCTAGGGGAGTCGATAGCAAATCGACGAAGCCTTCATCACCTTCCTCTTCAACTTCAAGGGCATCATAGATGCTTTCTTGCCTCATTTGTCCTGGCGGTGAGACATCACCAGCTTCTTTTTCTGGCTCTCGAGCTTGTCGAGGAGTTAGTGCCGATGTTGGCAGTGTAACCCTCGGGCAACTTGATGGTTGCTGGCTTGTAGATAAACCACCCCTGGGGGTAGGAGAGCATTTGTAATGACCCAAGATCCGGATACCGAGAATAACCCGATACCATTCGAACCCTGGACTGCCACCCACGAGCTGGAGAGCTCGAAAGGGCTAAAAGGATAGGTGTGGTGTACATAGAAATAAGAAATAGAGCAGGACAATTCAACAATTAATAGAAATAAACAACCTAACTACAATAGAGTCCAATCCAATAGAAGTACAGTCTAAGGCAGGGAAGCGTACCAAATGCTGAGTGAACACTCAGCCTGATGAGCTGGCAACTAAGAACCTTCGCACAGCACCCTCGACCCTCGAGGAAGAACAGAAACACCTGAAAAGTAGGGGTGAGCCTCTTATCACTAGTTCAATAGGGGTGATATGGGACGGTACGCGAACCTGGGACTTTAGCTCGCGGATGTCCCTAAGCGAGGAAAATGCGTGGATCTGTGCAGTTGAGGAACCGACAATGAGTCTTGGGTATCGACTTTTCCACGTGCTCAGATCGAGTCACGGGACGGGTTCCACTCACTCACTCTCACAGTGGTGATAAAAAATTGACAAGCTAGTTACCCTATCACTCTAGCAGCGGCATATGAAGATACACGAAGTAAGCAAAATGCCAAAGTAGGAGGGTGGCAAGTGTACCTCCACGCTCCGAGCGTGGGGAAGATGATCCCGTCCAAGACCATAACTCCTGGTATAGTAAATGTAATTAATTACAGAAGTGAATTTCTATGCCCACTCCATGCAGGGAGGTAAAAGATTACAAGTGGGGCCTGGAAGGACCGATCTCGGGTTGACGGGCAGCAAGCCGTAAGGGCTCTCGGGCAGTTGCAGGTGGCGGCTCCGGGTCTGCGACTTGCTGGCTGGCAGACAACGAATAAGGGCCTCTAAAGGGACGATGTCCTCTGGAAAGCTTCTGTAGGGGGTGAGTCATCGGGATAGAGGCAGTAGGTCCCTGGTCAATCCATCAGGAGTGGCAGTCACTGGTTCTACACCGGCATATTTCTTGAGGCTTTTCTTTGAGCTTCTCTTTCTGTTGTCCCATTTCAGAATAGGCCTGTGCGGTTCAGCGAGAACGACTGCTGTGACCAGACCTGAAATCAGATTGTATTGAAATTGGCGCTGTTGCGAAGCTCTCTTAGAGATATACAACCCCATGGTGTCACAGGAATTTTCATGTCTTTGTATGCTCTGCGGCTTAATTTACAACAGTCTGGCTCATTGAACCAAATCAGACAGGGCAGAAGGTAGATTTGCCTGAGAACTGGGAGAGAGAGAGAGAGAGAGAGGAGAGGAGGGCGGAGCGGCAACAAGATTGGGATGAGAGGAGGGCTCTAGAGGCCCAGGTGATAGAGCTCCAGCTTGGCCTTTGAGTTGCGAAGCAGAGGCTGAAGGACAGCGAGGAGCGCTACCAGAGGGTGCGAGAGCGGGGGCGCACCTCCTGCAGTCCGGCTCCTTCTCTGTGGGTAGCTTCTTTGTCACTTTGACAGAGTAGCAGAGAGCCGTCGAGGCTGAGCGGGCATTGCGGGGTGAGGCAAGTACTGCCCCGTAGAGCTCCATGAGGCCCCATAGGGACCCTTGTCTTAGGAGAGAGGAGAGGGATGACTAGAGGGATGAGCAGGAGGGCGGTGGTGAGAGTTAGAGACTTATTTGTACACCTGCCCCCTCACTTGCGATGTACATGACAGATTATATAAATATATGAATGGAATGATTTATTTTCATGTCACTTATTTGTCCCTTGCGCGTTCTTCTCCTCTACGCCTCTTCTCTTCCACGTTGTTTCCATGTGACATGTTTGACATGACCTTACCCTGAAATGGGGAATCGTGTCTCGCCATGGCCATTTTTTTCAAAGAGAATCCGCGTCAAAATCAACAATGACGGCTTTTAGCTCCCTTTCTTGTGTGACATTTTGAACTTCCTACAGATGCTCTCTACTTTTTTTTGTTTGTATTTCTTTTTTCTTCTTTCTTTCTTCTTTTTTTCTTAGCACTCGAAATTATTTACAACACGACAAGGATCACAGGCAACCCCTAAATTGTGCAGAGAGCGAGTTGACATTTTTCGTCGTCGAATCAATTATCCTATGCAAACGGCAAAGTGGCATGTGAGACTCAAAGGAAGGTGCCCCATTACGAGGGCCACCGATATAGGTAATGGTGGCAGTTTCGGCTCAGACCTCTTCCAATCCTATAAATACCTCCCTCTTTCGTTCTCCCCAGAGGCAGTGAAGGGCAACTCAAAGAGTGAAAGTTTCTGAGGAGAAGGAGGAGCAAAGATTACTTAAGTTTTAGAATGGAGGGCAAATCTTTCCACTCCTCGAAGAGAAGCAGATCCAGCAGTAGTTCCAGGAGGCTTTCTGACATCGAAGGGCACCTCAGTAAGAGGACCCAATCACAACTTCTAAGTGAATTCTTTCTTCATTTCTTCTCTTGTCCACTTGTTTTCCTTCTGAGAATGTATCCCTTTCTCATTTCTTATGTATACGCAGGGCATGATGAGATCACATATTTTGTGGGAGTTGGTGGTGGCCGCATGTCGGGGTCTTTCAGACTTCTAAAAAGCTCGGCTAGACGCGATGGGGTTTGGGGCCTTTCTCTGACTCGCATCAATAAAGCTCGACCTCGCTCTAATACAAGCATTACGTGAAAGATGAGACCTAGCGAGTCAAGCCTTCCTAATGCCCTGGGGGCACATGGTGCCCAATCTGGAAGACGTGGTCTGAATTACAGGCCTCAAAGTGGATGGTGAGGTAGTGACCGGGGTCACCTACCCTGATTACTGAGAGGGAGCTCAGAAGCTACTAGGGTTGGACTTGGATGATCGAAAGAACAGGTCAGTAGCCAAGGCATCTATCATGGAGGCATTGGGGCTTACTGACACTCGTCCATATGATAATGAGTCCTTGGAAGAATTCATGGAGAGGACTAAAAGAGGGTGTCATGCTGTGTACTGCGTGGATGCGAGCAATTAGGAGAGGTCAAACGTGGATTTGAGGAGATTCCTCCTCTTCCTGCTGAGGAGGTTGCTACTGGGCGCAAAGGGAGATGGCATCCATTGTCATTTGCTAAAGCTCCTAGTAGACTTGGAGAGAGTAGGGCAATATGCCTGGGGAGCCGCTGTGCTGGTGCATTTGTTTGAAGGTCTGTCTCAAGAGTCAGACGGGAGGTGAGCATGAGTGGCTTCACACCATTTCTCCATGTAGTTTTTTTTATATTTTTTTACATTTTTTATTTTTGTATTATTTTTTTTTGTGTCTCGGGCAGAAGAGGGCAATAGGTGTCGACTCCTAGAGTCGACACCTTCTGATTGCGGTCCAGTTCGTGAACCGGTTCGCTGGGGTTCATGTCCCCTTAGCACCCTTCCAAACCCCAGCCTCACCAAGCCCCTTAAGGCCCCTACCAATCTCGTGCCGCCCCTCTTTGATCCCCACACCCGTTCCTTGCAAAACCCCCAACCTTTCCAGCCCTAGACAGAGCGGACGTCACTACGGCACCTGCGAACTCCTCCTTGCTCGAGCGTCCATGGTGATCCTCTTCGGCCTTCTCCCTTGGAGCGTGTGTGAACATCTGTGGAGAAACCCTCCATCCCAGGTCAGAGCTTCACCATCGAATAGATCGACCTCCATCCCCTCCTGGTGTCTCTGCTCCGAGTGAACATCCTCATGGCTCCAAAGAGGCAGGCTCTGGGTCGATACAAGGGTGAAGAATCAAGTAGAAAGAAAGAAGTTCAGGCCAAGAGCAAAGAACTCAAAGCTCTCTAGAAGAAGCCCATGCTTGCACAGTTCAAAATGATGGATCGGAAAGTTCTTCGACCGTGGGTGATTGATTTCAACAATTTAAACAAGGTACTCCCAGACTTGTTCGAGTTGATTCAAAAATAACCCAATCTCGTTTCATTTATGTCAGACCACCACAAAATCTATCATTCACTTATGCATCAGTTTTATGGGAACATGATGGTCAAGAATAGCAAAGACGTGACCGTGGTAAATGGACAAGTCATTTATCTTACAAGACAATGTTTAGCTTCTGCCTTTAACATGCCTAATGCTGGATTAACTTATGAAGATGCTATGTATGGTGAAGAAGATGTATATGAGCTAATGACCAGGGAGGATATGGACAACAAGTCATTTAGCAAACTAAATGCTAACCATGTCCCTCCTCTACAGCGTATTCTTCACCACATGATGACCACCATCCTACTTCCAAAAGCTGGGGGGAGAGAAAAAGTCACAGATTCTTAGATGTTCCTCTTCTACTACCTTATGATAAGACAAAAAATCAATTTCCTTACTATTTTTCTTGATCTCATCACCAGTTGTCACCAAAAAAGAAATAGAACTCTTCCCTACGTTGCTGCTTTAACTGCTATTTTTCGTGCGGTAAAGATTCTGTTGGCCAATGAGCCCTGTCAAACTTTGAGGGAAGGCGATATTTATATTGTTCACTCAATCTGCAAAAACATGGGGTACGAATTGGACAGTCAAGGCCACCTGGTCCGAACTCTCAAGAATGTGAAAGAAAAGGACCCCGCTGATGAGTTTGATGAAGAAGAGGAAGCTGATCACACTGAACAAGGTGGATCCTCCAGCACCCAGGCAGCCTCTGTGGATATACATGGGATACACACACAGATAGATGCATTGAGTGGTGAGATGGGTCACATTAGGGAGACAGTTGATGTTCTCGCCAAGGATGTAGCAGAATTGAAGCTTCATCATCACATGTATCTCCAGACCTTTCAGTCTATCAACTCCTCCCTTGATGTTCTCAAATATGCCATGGATGCTCAATCCTCACAGTTTGGTGATATAGTTACTTATATTCACCGTCCTCCTCCTCCACCCTCCTCCAGCTCTGAGTGATTCCTACTGTTTCGACGTTGGCTATGCTATTACCCTTTCCTAACCCCCTTCTTTTTATTGATGCCAAAGGGGGAGATATATCTCTATGCTGCTACTAGTGTTAATTGTATGTTGCATGCTTGAATGCTGCATGCCTGCATGCTCACACAGGCTTTCAGTTAGTAGTTGATGCGGGACGAGACAACAAACCTGGGACTCTAGCTCGCGGCGTCCCTAAGCGAGGGAAACGCGGGATCGTGCGTGGTTGAGGAACTGACAGTGAGTCTTAGGTATTCGGCTCTTCCGCGTGTACTCGGATTGAGTCACGGGATGGGTTTTACTCTCTCGCTCGATTGAATTGATATAGCGAGCTAAATTATCCGGCCAAGACAGCATCTCTCTTCTTTCTTGTCGTTTTTAAAGAAAACGTGTAATCCCACGGACATCACGGGTGTAGGAGGACAAAGTAGTTTAAGGGAAGAAAGCACTTGTTAATGCGAATCTACCATGTAATGATTTCTTCCACTTTGCTGTTAATTTAAGCAACAACTGTTTAAGGGTTCTGTTTTTTTCCTCATCTTTCTCTGTTACTCGAGTTTCCGAAAGGACTTTTGCAAATAAGCAAAATGGAAGCAGCCCCATGAGACGGGTTGATTGGTACCTGTTGCCCAGTAATTCGTGCAAGCTGATGATGGTCTCTTCTTCTTCCTTGGTGAAGTTGCCACGCTTAATGTCCGGCCGCAGGTAGTTCGTCCACCGGAGCCTGCAGCTCTTCCCACACCTCAGCAGACCTGAAGGAAGGCAAGAATTGGTTAGAGTCGAGAAATTTCAGAAGACCATACATAGCTTTCTTCATCTCACAGAGTCCTCACTTCTAATTGGACACCTTCTAAAGAAAATCTAATGCTCCAAAGGCCTAGCTAATGACTGCAAGTTGTTCGTTTTCTATCCCCGGGTATCCTATGGACCTATGTTCCATAGTATCGAACAGGACACCTGTTCACACACACACACACACACACACACAGAGAGAGAGAGGGAGAGAGGGCTAAAGAGATGAATCCTCCACTCTGAACAACTTAAGCAGAGGTAACTCTTAGACACTACACTTCGAAGTTTCTTTTCCCTCTCTCTGTCTGATCAAGCACTGATCAGGGTTGATGGGTTTCAATCTGGGCAATTACCAGCTTGCTTCGGGAGCGCCCTCCAGTTGCCGTGCCCATATCTCTGAATGTAGGAGACCAGTACCTGGTCTTCCTCGGCCGTCCAGGGCCCCTTCTTCAAGCCCATCTTCTCGCAGCATGGCGCTCTCACCATCTTTCCCTTCTCCTCTCTCTTATCTTTCGTTGTTGTGGCCACCGCAACACCCCCTTTTTCTCTCTGGGCTCTCTTAGTTCCTCATCCAGGCACCTTCCCCTCTCTTGCAAACTCCAGGTCGAGGCACAGAAAGAGCATGTGATGTGAGGCCTGCTACGCCCCCATTCCCCCCGCTATTTATCTTCCTCACATCTCAAGGGTGGCCACCATATATGAAGGGCACGCCTCCTTTTCCTTATTAGATTGTTATGACATCATAAATGGACAGATAGAGAGGGGCGGGGGTGTGCATGGCGACTGGCGACTGGTCAAAGGGTCAGCAGAACGTGGCCCAGGGCCGCTAGGGGGGGCCTCCTCTCCTCTCCCTCAGAGGAAGAAAAGGCTTGTTGCTTAGATATACTTTGTTTTTAATTATACAAGTGGGAGAGAAAATATGAAGGCTACGGTGAGGAAAAGGGGTTGAGGTGGGAGAGGGGAGGGATGGAGGAGGAAGGCAGGGGGAAGCTGCGAGCAGAGGGAGGAAGGAAGGGGGTGCGTAGCGTTCCCATTGTTGTTGTTACCCCCAGCGTTGAAGAACAACTGGAATGGATTCCTTTCGGACAAGCTGGTCAAATAAAGAGGCTCCCGAGAATGTCCTATGTGGGGTGGTGGGGAGGAGGGTTGGGCAAAGTCCCCTGGGCGGTGGCACAGTGCGCCCAACCAATTAATGGGGCACTCGGACGAGGGCTCATGCAATTTTCTTCTTCTTAAGTTGTTATTGTAGGTTTTGGTGTCCCACTATGTGTTGCAGAGGTTCATTGTGCAATGGCACACTGGATGTGGTCTCCTAGTTGAAGATCAGAATTCCTTTTGCCCATTTATATAATGAAAAGAGGTTTTCGTTTCATTTTTTAAGGATTTTTGTTTGTATTGGATATTACAGAGTTAAAGTTATTCATTTATATAGAATTCTTTTGTATTGACTGGAATCGTATTTTTAGATTTTGTTTTGTTTATTGTATTTCATAATATTCTCACTACTTGTTTGATATAAAATTGGTGCAATTTTTGGTTGTTAGTCGACCGTCCATACATTTATTGGATATTTAGTTAATTACCTGAATTATCACCGACAAGCTTATATACAGTCTACGTTTAGCCGGCCAATCCATTATCGGCATCGACTTAGCCATTTGTCTCTCAGAGCCCTAATCACCATGACTTTTTTGATAATTATCTAATTATCCTATTATTTCTGATTTATCACCGACAAGGCAAGAGCAGTTTGCAGTTGGCCACTCTTATAATGAAAGGCCTAGACGTAGCCGTCCATCTATGAAGAGTCCAAAGGTGATTTCTTCGGTCGGTTCGATGGAGAACTTGGATTATTTACTGATTTGTTGAATTTCCATTGACAGGGATGGACGGCCTACAGGTAGCCGCTCCTCTAGTTGAGTGGTCTATCGTGCGACCGCCCAATTGCCAATTTTCAGAGATTTTAAAGGGCTTTTCTCTCTTCATTTGTGGTTTTATCCCCAACTTTCTCCAACCATTTCTCCATGAATATTGAACTAAATTCGATGCCGTTTCTTCCGGGTGGGAGATAATTCAATTATCTCTAAATTATTCTTCATTATCTCGACCTGAAAATGCCAAGAAACCCTAATATCGGAGCTAGCTTTAGGTGCTCTATAAATTGACTCTAGAGGCCAAGCTTGGAAAGGAGGGGAGATTTTTGGTCGACGGTGAAGCCCTGTCGAATCTTTAAGCGACCCAAGACCAGGGAGGGAGGCCTTCTACATCCTTTTAGGCCTCTGGTTCAGGGAGTAGCTGGTTTTTAAGTCTTTGTTTCAATTAGTCCCACCGTCCTTCTTTTATTGCATGCATACTTTTCTCCTCTTTCCACCCACGTTTTTATCATTCACATTTCATTCACACACCCTCCTACACTTTTTGATGCCCCTAGGGGTTTAAAAAACCTCTAGGTATCCCCATTTCTTGTTAGTTTATTTTCCACGTTCTTCTATAGTTTCTATACATCACAGTATTAATTTGGGTCTACTCTTGTTTTTTCCACGTTGTTTTACAAGTCAGCAGTATCCTAGCATGAGGACTACCCTTTCTGGCCGGCCGAAAAGGGTAGAGGTTGAGATCCTACAAGTTAAAACATGGTGGTGAAACGCGGCTCCCTTCTATCCGTTCTAAGGGAAGAGCAGCTGACGAATCGCCATTCATCTTCTTCCCGCGGCTTCATCAGAACCGTTCATCCCTCTATCGCTCTCCGTCCTGCGTCCCTTCCCAGCGCTGACAGGTGGTCTATCGAGAGACCGTGCATCCCTGGAGTGGATCTTCCAAAGCCATTCATACCTCCAGCGCTGCTTTACAGGCGAGTGTCTCCCTCTTTCCAAGGTCCGACATGTTCATCACATTAGGTGGCCTTGGTGGCGATCACAGGTTCACACTTCTATTCCCTTCTACTTTCATTTTGTTTATTTTCATATCCATACAGTAGGAGGGATTATCAAGAAGGTTTAGCCGTGCAGGAAAATATATCAACATCCCCAATTTCTAGCAATCACGGTGGGACACCTAGTGCCTATCGTGTTAGTGATTTGCTGACCCATTCCTATGCTTTGGTAGTTTCCTTTTTTTTTGAGTTGTTTTAGGTTGTTTGAGGGTTTCCTTTGTATTTGTCTTGTGGCGGATGTACGGTGCATCTAGAGCCATTCACTGTCTTTTGCGGTTGTGAGGAGGCCGTTCTTATCTGCTTCGAGTGCTGTTCTTGTTACGAGCCTGCTGGCTTCAGCGGCCCCGTGCCGCCCGTTCATCTTCCATGCGGCCTTCTTGAGGCCGTCTATACTGCTGGCTTAGGTAGGATGCTGCGTTTGCACTGATGGTATTTGCTTATGTTATGCGGCCATTTCAGGGCCGTTAGAGAGTTTGAATGGCCTACATATAGACTGTCCTTCCAGGTATTCTTCTGCTCACACCCTTTCATCCGTTACAGTTTTGTCTTCATTCATTCCAGTTTCTGTCAGCATCATTTTTATGTTTGACCCATGCCCATGAACATGCCATTGTCAACCGGGTGCCCAAACCAAATGCCCTTTAAAAGACGAAGAACGAAAGGGATAAAAGTGGGAGAGTTTATCATGATCCCCTTTAATTAGAGGTGCTGCGCGCCTCATCTCCCATTCGCTAATATAGGTTTCTGTGGACTCATTTGTGAAATTATTTTAAAATTTTATAAGAGCGGCATTGAATGTGTAGAACACATGTTTGGTCGCACTACTTGGAGAGTCTTCATATGTTGGATGATGCACATATTGGAGAAGACTCACATGCATAACGTGGTGTAGAGTGCATCACATACTAAAGCGAATTAATTAATACATGATGGTTACTTGACCTGCATCCAACATACGAAGACTCACATGCATAACTGTGATGTAGAGTGTGTGGGAACATAGATGAAGTCTGAAATCACAATTGGTTGCGTTGCGTACGCTACACTTGTATCGCCGGAGTGTTGAGAATGTCTCGACAAGGTCAAAGATGTGGTCAGAGACTCAAACACTCTTGACGAATATGTTATCGACATACACTTCTATATTGCATTGAATTTACTTTTCGAGTATTCGGTTCACAAGTCTCTGATACGTCATCTCTACATTCTTAAGACCAAAAGACATACGTATATAATAATATGTACCTAGATCGATCTTTTCCTCATCTCTAGGATGCATCGAGATCTGGTGTTCTCTAGAGTACACATCCATGAAACTCATCAATTCATTACCAGCAGTGGAGTCAACGAGCTAATCTACCCAGGGCTACGGGTAAGAATCCTTGGGACATATTTTATTCAAGTCAGTGAAATCCAGGCACATCCTCCCGCTTTCGTTGGGTTGCCTGACAAAGACGATGTTGGCTAGCCACAATGGATAGTGGATCTTCCGAAAGAGACCAATGCGTAGGCCCTTGGTCACTTTAGAGTGGGCTACCATCCTTTGCTGCTTGCACATAGGTCGACATATCTACTTGACGGGCATGTGCTTTGGGTCGACCTTGAGCTGGTGTGTGCAAATGTTGGGGTTGATGCTGGGGATATCAAAATCTACCTAGGCAACAATGAGGGCTTCAACTTCATCTGCTCGGGCATCTTCTAAAGCTGGGGCCAATTTTGAGGTACTCTTGCATTCGAACCATCTAGGCGGTTGAATAGAATTCGCATAACACCTCCGACCCCGGATTGGTCACCTTGTGCCTCGCCAACTCCATTGCTGGTTCATAATTTAAGTTTCTGGTGATATGTTAATTTAAGTTTCTTGTGAAAGGTGGATGTCACCCCTTGGATGTAGCTGAGGATGCCTCGACTGATGATGGTGTTGTAGGCGGATGGCACTCTTAAAATCATAAAATTAGCCTCTAGGGTGACGTGCCAAGAGTGAGTACCAAGGGTAATCTCGAGTGTCACGATGCCCTCGATGGACAAAGGTTGACCGCTAAATCCATATAGTGGAGTTCTTACGGGCTTTAATTGATTGGCACGGACTTGCAGTTGTACAAAATAATCATGAATAGTAAATAATATATGTGGCCCTTTCATTATCCACTAGGATTCTCCTTACATCATAGCCATTAATGACGGCAAAGAAAATGAGGGGATCATCGTGCGGGGTCTTCACCCCGTTAGGTCCGCATAAGAGAAGGTGATTGGCCCCTTAGCATTAGTTTGGGTTGATAGGTTGATGGTGAGAACTTCTCGGGTGTACGCCTTCCTCTTGCAGTTGAAATTAGCGTCACCTAAGACTCCTCCTGTGATGGTCATGATGACCTTTTGAGCTTTTGTTGCTGTTGGTTGACTTCTACCGACTCCTCGTCAGGCGTCTGTCACTTTCTTCTATTGTATGCTAAGTCAGGGTTGATGTGGCCCCTGTTGATCAAGCGCCAGACTTCTTGAATGAGAGCTCTGCAACTATCGGCGTCGTGACCATGGTCCCGATGGAACTCACAGTACTTGTTCTGATCTCAGCACGAGTACAAAAATGAAGGGTAATTGCAGTGTTTAATAGTCCAGATAGTCTGGTACAGTCAACGGCTGGCTTAGGTTGTTCCATTTTCTTATCGTGTTGCCATTTTGTGTGTTTAAGGATTCGCGATGGCACAGAGGGGGCCGGCGTGTCCCCAGGTAGAGTTGGTTGCAGGGGCCCCAGACGTGCAGGGTGGAGCATCACCCCCTCCGGTGGATGCGGCACTAGGCGTGCTGAGAGTAGCAGAGTTTTTCAAGTTGTCCACCCAGTTCTTGGCTTTGGCTCAGGGAGCGTTGCCAGTTGCCCTGTATTGGGTGAGGTTCAGAGACTTGAGCCGGTATGCACCACCGGCTATGGAAGGTCCGTGATTTTTGGCCCAGTAGTTTATCACCGATATGAGGCCTGAGATCCGACGGACCCTGATGGTGTCTGGGGTTGCAGATGTGGATGTGATGTTATAGACTACCGCGATTTTGTGGGTTGAACTATTCCGAGCCCAGGAGCAGGGTCGGGCGATGCAGTTGCGACAGGGTCTTCCCCAGGTGGTTCCAGAAGCGCTAGTCGCATCCTCTTCTCCTGTTCATGGTCCTCACCGATGGGACAGGAGGGGGTTGTAGGCAAGATCGTCAGTCGACTCAACGTGGTTTTAGGCGGGGCCATAAGCTTAAGCGTCGGCAGTAGGATCTAGTATGATCCTCGGAGGAGTCTGTGGGGCAGCTACTGGGTCTCGTGCGGTGCAATGGGATCCAGAAGGGGGTTTGAATAGATCTTCTCACAAACTATGGCCTATTTAAAACTTGACAACCAATAGCATAGACCACCCCTATAAGGCAATTAAAACACTTAGGCACAAAGCACAATAGATTTAGACGGAATGTCTTAAGTGTAAACGGCGGCAAACCAGATCCAAGGACTACACAAGTAGAAGCTTAAGCTCAACGAAGCATAGCTAGGTAGACAGCTAAGGTCAGTGCTGCACTGCAGCGAGGTTGATGCTGGTTCAACGAGGTTAGGGGCTAAGAATGATTTATTGCACTGGACAGCATGGGTCTCAACACACATCAACTAAGTGTGATAACTAGCTACATGTGTGAACTTCAGAGATCAACCAGAATCTCATGACTTGAGATTGGCTGCTCGTTGAACCTCGTGTGTGTGTGTGTGAGCAATATGATGATGTGTGCTATAGAAAGCAATCAAGATTTCATTCATACAGCAAACACACACACACCTGTGAATGGGGATAGAGAAAATGGAGCAATCACATAAGATACACAACCCACAATACAAGGATTTTAAGGTGGTTCGGTTGTAAGCCCACAACCTACATCCACCCCTCACCAAACTCGTGAGGCTTTCCTGCTGACACACAGCTTGACTGGGGACATACCCCAAAATCACAGAACGAAAAACCCTCCGTCTATCTTCCTACACACAAAATCAGTAGAGACGGTTCTCCATAGACCGGAGCATGCCTCCGTCTGTCTTCCTACACACAGATCGGTAGGGACGGTTCAAGAAGTAGCCAAAAATATAAAAGGAAAATACTATAAGTGTAGTCGGAAAAACACAAGAACGGTGGAATGTAAATAAACACCAACAGAGTCTATAGATCAAGATTTGGAAGCTGGTGACTATAGCTACAAAATTCAGATCTGAAGATCTGGTTCTTCAAGCTCAGGTAGACAGCAGGGCTGCTCTCTCTCTCTCTTTAGGCTTCTCTTTTCTTCTTCTTTTATAGCACTGGACTGAAGTCTACAGGTGTTGGGCTGCTCTCACACCCTTCCTTTCTTTCTCACAAGATTTCTTCTTAGAGGCTCAAGGGCGTGGCTCTCTCTGGGCAGCAAAAACAACTTCTCTTGAGGAAGCTTCATATTTATAGCCAAGCCTTAAGCAAATGTGGTGAAGAACATTCCCTCCAAAATCTCTTTGAGGAAGATACTCTGCCAGAAGTACAACTTGAGCTGGCTGGCATCAAGTCCAAGGATAAGTCATTTTTCATGCGAGTATGTATAGCTTATTACATTTCATGATAATTAGTAATCTACTTAAAGCATGCTAGTATTTGAGATTTGGCCCTACTGAGCGTTCGCTCATAAAGTTTCCCCCCTCTTTTTCAGGTAAGTCTGATGAAGAGAAAATAAACATGGATGGGGATGAACAAGAGTGAAGTCTAGAGCTACCTGCATGTCTAGAGTTTCATAGTCTTGTCTGTACTTTTTATTTCTTGAGTCAAAAGTTATAATTTTCGTCTTAATTAGTCATCATACTATTTGGAAGAAATATGGTTATGAATAAAAGGATTGGGTTATTACTGTTTTATGCACTCTGTCTTTGTGTCGAATACACTATGCTCTGATTGACATGGATGATATAGACTCGTCACGACACCTCCGGGTAATCTTCCGCGCTCGGGGCGTGACATGATCGACCTGGCCGGGAGGCTAGAATACCTTTCAAATGTGATCCCCATCAGTTAGGACCTGAAGAACTTTAGCAAATATGATTCGTCTGTCGCTAGGTCACCCATGATGGTCATGTAGCATGCGACATGTTCATTCGGGGATCCCTTCCCGTTGAACTTGTCGAACTTGGGCGGCTTGCTGATCCCTAGAGGGAGCCACTTGGCTACATGGTGTGGCGGGTATGGCACCCGATAGGCATCAAATGCGATAGTCACCTTCACTTCGCTTGGCGAGCTTCAACTCAATCATCATTTCTACCATCATCTTGTCGACAGCAGTCGGATCGGTCGACTCCGGGTATAAGTGTGTCGACTGCAGGTAAGGAGTGATCAAAGTGGTCGCCTGCGTAGGAGGCCGCACCAATGGAGGTGGCTGGTGCCCTGGTGGCAGAATTGGTGGCATCAACGGCTGAGGTAGACACTACTGGGTGGTTGCCATGCTAGGTTCTGCTGGCTGGAGCAAGGTATATAGCGGTGGGAAGTCACATGGGTTGTCGCCTCTCCTCGACGACCCGGCTTGCATCTTAGGCTGCTTGGAGGCCGAAGCTTGCTCTGTCTTCCGTGCTCGGATCGAGTCATTGGGTACTCGACGTTTCCATGCTCGGATCGAGTCATGGGATGGGTCACACTCACTCTCTCGCAGCGGTGATAAAATTATAACGAGCTAATTATCCTATCACTTGCAGCAGCATACAAATATATATGAGGAAAGCAAATGTTAAAGTGGGGAGCAGACACGATACCTCCATGTTCCAGACGTGGGGAAGATGACCCTGGCCGAGACTCATACTCCCGATACAGCAAATAACCAATAGTTATAGAAATGATATTATTGCCCACTCCACACAGGGAGGTAAGGGGATACACGTGGGACCTGAGAGTATCGAGCTGGGGTTGATGGGCAGTAAGCTGGAAGGGCTTTCGGGTCGGAGGCAGGCTACTGGCCCGACTCGGTACTGTTCTAACTCGATGGACAGCAAGCGAACTCGACACTTGGAACGGTGGCTTCCGGTCACCTTCTGGTCGTGGCGGTTGGTCGGGACATTGGCGGGAGATCCCTCTTCAATCCCTGAGGTTGGCGGTGGCTGAATCTGAGCCCCTATATTTTTGCAAGATTTAACCGGCAGACTACTCAGTTGGCCTGTTCACAGAACAGATCTGCACGCCTCCACAAGAATAATTGTTGCGAGCAGATTGGGAGGTAGATCAGATTAAAAATTGTGCCGTTGGAAAGTAGACTCAAAGGTTTACAACATATATTTTTACCATAACCATCCAGAAATAGGATTGGTAATGAGAAACCCTGCAAACACCATGTTTTTTCTGGCTCTGGTTATAGGACAGACAGGACTGGCATGGATCTTCCTAAGAATGGGGTTTGAACGAAGGGAAGTCGGTGGATCTGGAGGGTGGGATTTTAATGGGTGAGAGAGGGGGCATGAATTTTTTGGGATTTTTTTGAGATGGATTATGGGGTGAGAAAAATAACATAATAGGGTACTATCTTGCTTACCTTGAGTGATTTAGGACTTGGAATGGGCATATGAATGGCGTGAGATGAATCATGGACATGTGGGTTTCGTTAGATTAATCATTATGACATTGAGCTTAAGTACAAGGAATTCATGTTGCTCAACTTAGTCTTGGTTTTGTAATCATTAAAAACATTGGGATATGTACAACATAGCCAACCCCCGCAGGAGACTCCACTCTAACCCAGCCACTTCATGGCTTCCCTAGGGGCCCCTCAACCCCCAGTTCCCCTCATTCTGATCACGCCATCAAGGGGGCTGGATCCCACATTCAAATAGGAAATCCAAAGCTACATTCGACAAGTGGTGGCCGAAAGAATGCTGGCTTCACGCCATCATTCCTGACACAATATTGCAAGGTCCCTAGTGCTTACTTCTCACCAGGTTTTAAGGCTCCCAAGTACATGAGATACGATGGTATCACCGACCCTCACCATCATCTTTCGGGTTTCCTTATAGACTCCCACCAATGGCTACATGACCGGGTCCTACTGGTCCATCTGTTCCAAAAATCCCTCAAGGGTGAGGCTCTACGATGGTTCTCCTCACTTCCGACCATCAATCTCCAAAACTTTGATATAGTTTTCAAGCGATTTCTCACTCATTTCGGCCATATGTCCTTAATTGCTCCCACTTTGTTTGATTTGGCCATGGAAAAAATGAGGCCCAACGAGGACATCATTCACTTCGCCAATCGCTGGAGAATGATGGCCTCCAGGATGGAGGTACCTATCCCGGAGTCTCAGGCCGTCACAATGCTGGTAAACAATGCTACTCGTCAGCTCAGGGCCATCCACATGCTCAGTGAGCTCCATACTTTCCGTCAACCTTACAATCGAGCTTGAATTGTGCAAGCCCAGATCAAGGACACAACTTTGCCTCCTCTCTTTGAATCGTGTGCCAGGGGGCGAAAGGCCACAGCCATCCCCACTACCGAAGGAGTCACGATCAATCAGAATGCTGTGTTGGGTCAATGAGAGGGTGCAAACTAGATTCAGAGGGGGGGTAAATGAATCCCTCTTAAAAACTTTACTTTTAAAACTTAACAAATAAAGCTCTGAACAATTGACTATTGCAGAATTAAAACTAATAGACTTAGCTAATTGAGTGACTGACAGATTAACAAATTGTTAGCTCAAAGAGCAGCTCAGCATCGAATCTGCGGATTACACATAAACAGTGAGACGGCTAACAATATAGAGACATTCAGCAGATGTTAATTCAATCATGTTCCTAAGCATGCATCTAGTGTAGTCAAATAGATAATCAAACCACAGAACATAAAAGATTTTTAGGTGGTTCGATCTCAGACCCAAGATCTACGTCCACCCCACACTCAACCTGAGTGTGGCTTCTGCTGACTCACAGCTTGAACAGCTGGGCATCACAACTTGCCTACATCAGCTGGGCATCACAGCTTGCCATCCGCTGGGTGACACAGCTTGCCATCCACTGGGCGACAAAGCTTGCCATCCGCTGATACACAGCTTCACTGGGCCTTACAGCTTAGCCACGTTGATTCATAGCTTCTTACAAGGATTCAAGAAAATAAAAGAAACTCAGACGAACTAGCAACTAAAAGCTAGAAATTGAAAGCGTAATTTAATGTAGCTCTCAAGGAGCAACGTGGGTTGGATCTGATCCAGCACCACGAACAAGCTGCAAGGAATCCTGACAGAAATTCCTTTTCTTCTTCTTCCTTTGCTTCACGAACAGTTGCAATCTCTCTATTCTTCCTCCTCCTTTTCTCCTAGCTCACGATACTCTGCTTTCTCTCTTCAGATCACTCTTCAAATTCCCTCTTACTAATACTTTGAATTCTCTGATCTTTTCACTCAGCTCTCCTTTTCTCTATCTCTCGCCTCTCTCTTCTTTTATCTACTTCTTAGAGTTCTTCTCTCTATCTATCTCACTTCATCTTATGTGAATGATGCTCCTATCTATCTCTCTTTTAATCTTGGGCAATCTGCCTCCTTTTATATGCCACAAGCGATGGGCACATGGAAACCATGTTTCCCGCCCAACCCTTCATGCAGATATGATCCTCTTCTTTCCACGCGTCATAATCACATCGCTTTTACTTTCCACATTACAGGATCACTTGTTCTGAGCCTTGCCTTGGATCAGGTGCCATTAACTTGGTACTTTAAGTTCCTCATGGGTTAAGTTCTCTGGTTGCACGTAATATGCTTGAACATTGGCTATCCTCACATACCGAGCTAAGTCCCTGCAATAAGAAAAACACTTTGTCAACAATATGTGGTCAAAGTCATAGTCAATATGCTCAAACTGTTGTATGCTGAGTGCTGTACTGGCATTGACCTAAGATAGGTCTATTGCCAAACTGGTGATCCTAGCCTCGACCCTAGTATGCACAAGGTGCAACTAGCACCGACCTAAGTCATGCTCAAGGTGAAAGTAGCATAGACCCTGGTATGCACAAGGTGCAATTAGCACCAACCTAAGTCATGCTCAAGGTGCAAGTAGCATCAACTTGAGTTCCATGCAGGCGTGATGTGCACAGACTTGAACAGTGTGTGCACTAACTTATGTAAAATATTCGCCGACCATATGGGTTGCCTTATGAAGGATGTGCATAGACCATGTGTGATATAGTGCATGGACCTTGATAGCATATGAGCAAATATGCACAGACTCTAAATGTCAACAATGCAAATATGCACAGACTCACAATATGCATGAGAATGATGTGCACCAGCCTAATCCCAACTATCATGAAAAGATGCACGGACGTTACCTACGTGTAGCAACACAATATGCACAGACCTTACGTATGAACCAGAGTGAGCATGTTATGCACAGACTTTGTCTAAGGTGGCTAGCATAAAGTGCACGGACCTTGTATGCAGTTGAGACAAAAATGTGCATAGATTTTGTGCTCGCTTGCAGCAATCCTGCACCGACCCTATATGTATGCATGTAAAAACATGCACCGACTATATATGCACCGACCTACCTCGTGTATGCATGAATGTGCACTGACCTAGCTTGAGGCAATAAGACAGGAATGGAAAATACAACAAACGTGCATGGATCTTATGTGCACAGACTTCGTGTGTTTACCCAAACTCTAGTATGCACATATCTTGCATTTGTAGAGTTGAAACATGCACGGAATTGTTTGCATGTAAGAGAAATGTGCACAGACTTTGTCATTCAAAGTAAAAGATGCACGGACTAGATATGCAGTAGTACAAAGAATGTGCATGGACTATGTAGGCAGGGACTTTGGTATGCATGGACTTATGTTGTCAACACATGCACGGACTTTATTTTCCTTTTAATAGAAATGTGCACGGACTATGAAATTGCAAAGATGAGAATCATGCAAGGACTTTGCTTGCAGGCGTGCAACTGGCACGGACTTTATTTGCCACAGGTCAACAATGCATCGAGCAAATTTTGCCTAAGGCAAGAAACCTGCACAGACTTGAGACGTGCTAAGACCTGGTATATGCTAAGACTCAAAGGAACATGCACAGGCTTTAGGTGAGAAATGCTAAAACGTGCACAAACTTACCAACCATATAGATGAAGAAACATGCATGGACTTACCAAGCATGCAGATGAATAGACATGCATGGACTTATGTATTTTCGACACAACCTAAAATATGTATGGACTCACAATGCACTGACTCACAGTATGCACCTGGCATGTAATCGTGCAAGGACTTTGCAAAACTTGCACGGACTTCAGACATGCACAGACTTTAAGAATACTTGCACAGAGTTAGACAACACCTGCATTATGAAGACAAACTCTATACTCCATATAATCTTTGATTAAACACAGAAACCATTGACAAATTATTGTGGTCAAAACCATGATAGAATCTTGATTAACTTATAGTATGTGACATCATACATTTGACAAAATGCAATGCATCGACCAAACATTTGTCGAAATGTCAGACACAAAGAAATGCACACATGGAGATAATATGCATACAGTGTATATGATGAAATCTCATACACAAACACACATTCACAAATGCATACTTCATCATCATTTAACATGTACACATATGAATCATCTTGGTATTTCATGCACACATGCACACATATGAATCATCTTGGTCTTTCATGCATACATATGAATCATCATGGTCTTTCATGCACACATATGAATCATCATGATGTTTGCTATCATCAAAATCACAGAGACACAACAATCTCCCCCTTTTTGATGATGGCAACACCATGATGAGTCATAATGATAATAAAGCATAAAGCAAGGCAAGATGCTGACTCATGTCAACCTATTCTCCCCCTTTGACTTCATCAAAAAGAAAAAGAGATGAACACCAATTGGAAGATGATTGAATCAAGAGGATACCAAGGGTCATACATCAAAAACACAGGGACAATAAGACAATGAAACCAGCAGAGTTTCCTTTGAAACAAAATGAGAGCAAAGCTTTCCAGCAGAGTAAAGGCACAATAGATCTAAAATTTGACAAGATAACCTATTCTCCCCCTTTGAGCAAGTTGACCATTCAAGGAATCAAGATATGCAAGAACTTATGAAGCCTTACAATTGCAAACCCAATTATCCAAGGGTATAAATGCAAACTAAATGGATACAAATGTAAAAATAAAATGTTAGTGCCCGATGTCGATTCCCATCAGCAGGCAAGCGCTCACGCGAGAAGCAAAGCGGTATAGAAAACATAAAACCTATGCCAGCTGCCGACTATATTGGACCTTACGGACTCTGAGCACTACAATATCTCGAATTCCCATGTACTTTCACATATCCCTTGCCATGATACCAATTGTGAGGACCCAGCATCCGGGCTCAGGTAAACCTGAAACCACTTGGATCTTGAGAGGCCTCCCAAGAGCAGTAAGGCTCCAAAGGGATAAAAAGGTATATGCGAGAGTGCATTGAACTTCCAGATAAAGCAGTAAACAATTCTATGTTACTATGCTTGATCAGGATTGCTAAGATAGCAGAAATACAATTACATTTTCAATAATAAATAAAACTACAGCTACAATAGCTAGCAGAGTTCAGCCCAACTAAAGACAAGTATAATCCAACAGAAAGGGAAATGTACCCTTAAGTCGGGGGAATCCTGACACTGGCAAAGCTGGCTACTAAGAACCTCGCACCGCACCGCCAGACCACGGGGAAGAAGAGCAGCCACACCTAAAAAGTCAGGGATGAGTCTCGTGTTACTGGCTCAGTTGGAGTCCCGTAGATCCCCACCAAGAAACCAAAGTGGTAACAACAGTAAGTATAGCAAGAGTAAGAGCAGGAGCATGAGTAAAAACAACAGAAGTAAAGAGGAAAAGCTGTATAACACAGAAACACAGCGGTCGATAAGACCTCGACTCTCTAAACTACTCCTAATCGGTGAAGGCACAACTTTCCAAAAATATGGTAGGACATTGCCACACTAATCTCAAGAAACCCCGATTACATTGCCAGATCACGTCATGCTACAACACACGTGTAGGCTTCACATCATGACCTCTCGGATGTAGGAAACACATTACCAAAACACCGGCACACACACGACCTCATCATCGTGTATGCTACACAAGCCACAGAGAAGCCAGACACAGGCTACCCGAAGCACCACGTGAAGGATCTCACGCTGCATGAGAAACCACATGAATCACAAGAGTTAGAGTCCTATGATAGAAGTACCTCCTCACTAGAAGAAAAGTCAGACGCGTCCACTGACATCTTACACTACGTCTCAAGCGTCTCACACTCACCTCGAACACGGTGACTGAGACACTATACCAAGTATAAGGAACAACAGTAACGAGTGACTAGTTAGGGTCACGCCCATCGGCACTTGTCCAAACGCCCCTGACCACGTGTGCACACACAAGCCCAATGTCTTGAGCCAGGCCTCTGGCTAGTTTTCTCCCCTGTAGGATGCTACTGCAAAGAAAGGGGGCCCACGAAAACTAGCCTAAAAATCGTCTCAAGGGAACTGCCCCGCCACCACTCCCAGGTGGGCCGACACGCTGAAGTGTAGTTAGGTTACGACTAGTGGAGGCTCACTAGACACAGAGACTCAAAACAGAAACATCAAAGAACAGATAGGGTAAGTACTCACCTGTCACACGTACTACGAAACACAAGGCAGTACATAGAACTACCGCAAGACTCAGGATAGACAACTAGACCTACATACAATGATCCTTGAGTCACATGACTCGAGTCAAGATCATCGCACATCATGGTAATATATCGTAAATCAGCCTAGTCCCTATGTCAAATCATGATAAAACACAAGTCCTCAGTCCCTGGGCTGCACATAGGACTCACATTTTTACACAATACAAACCACGGAACATGAGGGAACATTAAAGCCCTCAAACCACATAGGCATGTAAATCAATGGAAGATGACACCTCCGAGCGTCCAAGACCAAAGTCTCGATCCATACAGGATAGCCGAGACACTGACGAGGTCACGTGTCAACCACTAGGTCACAATCGGGTTGACCAGAAACCATAATGACACTCGAAATAATACAAAACATTTTTTATTAACCGACGTTAAATTATTTTCTTATATTTTTCAAAAAGTGATGTTAATCCTTATTCATACGTTTCATTTACTACGTGGACAAAAGTAATATTTATGTTTTTAGAAACGTAGGTACAGCCTCTTATATGTGTCGTATATATATTTTTAACCTACGCATTTGCTGGACTATTCCTATGCTTTCAAACGTAGGTATAGGTCAATATCCACCGATGCTTTTTACTGGACTATTCTTATGCTTTAAAAGCGTAGGGATAGGTTGAACTATACCTATGTTTTATGGAAACGTAGGTATAACCTATAGTCACGCGAGCAAACATCACGCTTTGAAAGTGTGGCAAGCAAACATGTCTAAAGGCTTTACCTACGTTTTTGAACCTATACTTGCGTTTATTAAACGTAGGTAAAGGCCAATTTTCTTGTAGTGTCAGTTAGTGCAATTGGTGCCCATAGCCTCTTATTTTTGGACTTTTCATGTCTCTAGAATCCCTTGGACGTTCAAAGATGAATGGTAACTCCTTTGGCAAATAATAATTTGAGAGTTCCATTTGTAAGGTAGGAACCTTGGCATAGAGTGGTTTCTTTTGGAATAGCTCCCTCGACGGGCGGACAATGTTAATCTTTGGAAGTTCAACCTTTGGAAGCTTCAACCCCGGCACATTGCTCAGGGTCCCTAGAATATCTTTCGGGAACGTGTTTGACGACATGGGCATCTACCCCTTGAATGGAAGTTGAGAAGGGGGTAGGCATGAAATTGAGGACTTCCAACAAAGGTTGTCTTGTCCTGCCCTTCAACATGAAGTTCATCATCTCGTTCACAGTGGAATGTGTCATTATAATACTTGAGGAGAACCCCTTTTCTTGATTAGCCATTTGAACTATGATGGAATAAGGGATGATGAGAGCCTTGAGAGTGTCTTCACTAATGAGCAATTTAGCTTCTATTATTCTGACCTTTGACTTGCCCAGCACCATCTCTCGAGAATTCTTCTTGACGGACACTTATAAAGGTGGAGACTTGGTCTTCTCATACATGCTCGGTATGAAAACACGGACTATCATTCGATAAATATAATCTTGGATCTTGAAGTGCCTACCCGACGTCGAGTCTTTCTCATCCAACTTGATGTGCCTTTGAGGAGTGCTGGATTTGAATTGCAGCTTCAATAGCCCACACCCGCTCCATTGGGGGGCAAGAGATTGTGCAGTGGAGGGAATGGAAGGCTTAATGGAAAGTGGTATAGTGGGTTTAGGTATAGTGGTGAGATCTTCCTCCGGCTCAGGATCGAAGGAAGGTGATTTAGGTGTGGAGGAATCTTACTCAAGCGTAGGGGAAGGTATGAGATTTAAAGGTTTGGGTGGTAGTCAAGGAGATGGTGAGTTTGGTGTAATTGGTATCAGAGAGGTAATGGTTATGTTAGGTTTAGCAATGGAGGGTGGTGATGGAGGAATAGTGGTAGAAGGTTGATGCGTTTTAATGATAGGGGTAATGGTAGGTTGAGGAGTTTTGGTGATAGGGGTAATGGTAGGTTGAGAGAATTTAGTGATAGGGATAATGGTAGATTGAGGGGTTAATTAAAGGCATGTTTGGTGGAGCCTTAATGGATGTGGAGGGCAAGGGAGAGGCTTTGCTTGTAAGGGGGTAAAGGGGAGTGGAGGATAAAAGGGAGGATTGTAGTGAAGGTCGTTGGTGTGCCAATGTGAGTCGTCGTGTTGGTGGCTCATTATCGTAATACCAGATGGTTTGGGAAGTAGGGGTTTTGGTGATGGCACCAGCACGAGCAACAGGTTATTGTGGCAGTGGCAGTGGAGGTTTTTTTGGTAACGGAGCGGGTGCACTTTTAGGAATTAGAGCATTGGCATATTCAGGTGGATTGTGATAAGTCCATTGTAGGGCAAGTGGATGCTTAGGTGGATGAATGTTTTGGCAGTATGGATTAGAATAAGGGTTTTGTGGTGGAGTTGGTTGTGAATAAGAGGGTTTTCCTCAATTCCCAAATTAATTTCTTTGGTTGGTTCTTCTATTGAGGCTGACGGCTCGTCAAATCTTCTCATTCCAGTAGCAAATGCGTCAGCCTCGTCCTCATAGTCATTATACTCTTCATCCCCTTCTTTGATTGGGTCTTCACCATTCATGATCTTTTAAACACCTCCCTTGTCCCGAAGAATGTTGTGGGGAATATAGGAGAATCGTCCAAGAAGTGTCGAGATGAACTTCGGAAAGACGGTCATGCCCGGACGGCATTCTCGTACCCTATAATGAGTGGGGAAAATGAGGGCTAGCCCTTAGGGTAATCCTAACCACTCGTAGGGTTGTCGATCCATACTACCTTTTCATTATGAGACCACGTTAATCATAGCGATGCATGCATATGGACCCACGAGTGTGGATCCTACGTAACCGCATTCAGACGGACCCGTGTGTTGCCGAGACAATGTATGCCGAAAATAGCATCTATTAATGATTTATTCTCTTTTGTTGGGTTCTTGGTCCTCATAGTTTGACATGAGTAGCCGTGAGGCCATTGCCACTGTAGGGTGTGGAAACCGAGCGAAAAACCCAAGAAACATGATACAGAATTAAACCACAGGTTCCCGGTAAAATTGCGACAATATCTCCCCCTGCCCCGAAAAATATTGGAGGAGAGATATACGAGACCCGCCCACAGTGAGTCGAGACGAGTTCCATAACAGACGGGCATATCAAAATGATAACCCGGACCCAACAGTGGATAGTGAACACCTTGCCGATTAGTCTTGACCCATTTTGGTACCACAGTGTGTACACGAAGGCTTTAAGGAAAGCAGGCACAACCATGGACCGAGGGGCCTAAAAGGATCGGGGCACTGTTCGCCTTGAAGGCAGTAAATGTTCTATTTCCCCGTCAAGATCATCAGAGCTCACATTATAATGTATAATGAAGCCCCATGATTCGGTGGGACGGTTAGAAACACTCGGGGAATCACAACGCGATATCGGCAAGTAGTTTCTTGGGAGAATTCCGACAGCATCTCCCCTTTGCCTCTGAATATGTCAAGAGATGTATAGAAAATCCATCCACGGAGAGTCGAGACAGAGTCTATAACAAATGGGCATATCGAAGCCTGAGAGACGAAAGGGTTGAGAAACGATGAAACACTATTCACCATAAGGTGGTTCCTTTGATGTTCCCCTAATGAAGTCATCGGAGATCACGCTTATTTAGTAGCAAATCTCCATGCCTTGGTGGGGTGATTGAAGAGATCTGGAAAAGCACGATGCGATACTAGAAGACATCCTTGTGAGATAATTCCGACGACATCTCCCCTTGCTTCAAAATATGCCAAGAGATGTATAGGAAATCCGTCCACGGAGAACCGAGACAGGGTCCATAACAAATGGACATATTGAAGCCCGAGGGCTGAGAAGGCCGGAGAATAATGAAACGCTATTCACCATAAGGCGGTACTTTTGGTGTCCCCCTAATGAAGTTGGCGGAGGTCACGCTTTAGTCGGCAGTAAATCCCCGAGACTCGATGGGGCAATCCAAAAAATCCAGAGGATAAATCATAATGTGGGGGTAGAAACCCAGTTAATGTTGCTCCTGCTGATGTTCCGGAACCAAATTTAGCCCCTGACAGTCATAGGGCTAGTGGAAGAAGTAGTCTGGCCAACAAAATGGCAATACGGCGGCTGGGATATGCATGGGTATATATATGTAGCCACTTCACTGATCCGGTGGTTGGTAGTGGATTAAGCATAACATGACGGCTATATGGGGAGGGTGCAGTCCGACGACCATGGGTGGAGGTTATTGGGACGATGGCCAGGAGAACGGAGGGCTAGAATGGCGGCTAGAAGAGCAGAGGCTCTGGCCCGATGGCCAACAGGGAAGGTGGTGTGTGAGGGTGAGACGGTGGCAGCATGCGGATGCCATAGAGACGGCGGTCAAGAGGCGGAGGGGGTATCACCTGGTGGCTAGCCCTTAACCTGGACCTTTCATCCTCGTTAATGAACAAACATATCTTTCCTTTGACATTTAACCAATGTCGATGAACAAACCAGTTTTGACCCATGTCATCATCGACAAGACCGGCCGGCATCCCCTTAACCTTGACCTTTCATCCTCGTTAATGAACAAACATAACTTTACTTCGACATTTAACCAATATCGATGAACAAACCAGTTTCTACCCTTGTCATTATCGGCAAGACCAGTCAGAATTCCCTTTAACTTGGACCTTCATCCTTGTTAATGAACAAACATATCTTTGCTTTAACATTTAACTAATGTCGATGAACAAACCAATTTCAACCCTTGTCATCATCGGCAAGACCGGTCGAAATTTCTTTTAACTTGGACCTTTCATCCTTATTAATGAATAAACACATCTTTACTTTGACATTTAACCAATGTCGATGAACAACTAGTTTCGACCCTTGTCATCATCGGCAAGATCGATCGGCATCCCTTAACTTGGACCTTTCATCCTTGCTAATGAATAAATATGTCTTTGCTTCGACATTCAACCAATGTCGATGAATAAATCATTGTTTGACCCTTGTCACCATCGACAAGAGCGGTCAACTTTCCCTTAACTTGGACCCCGCGTCCCTATTAACAAATATGCCTACCCTTGCTATGACACTTAGCCAGTGCCGTCGAATAGATCTCTGCCCTTTCTAGCATCAATTTTGTGGATTATGTTTCAAAAAAAAAAAGACAGAGAGGCTTACAATAGACGTGCCTCGCTGGCCTTACCCAGCCACATTGAGTAAGGGCAAGAATGGCTATAACCCGACTATGGTGAATACCCAAAAGGGGCGCCACAGGTAAGATTGGGTACCCCACTACATGAAAATTTACAAGGGCGCGTGGGCAAAAGCAAGAGGGCGTCAGCTTCGATGAAAACCCGAAAGGGCGCTTAGGTCGGTAATGTGATAAAAAAAATTGATGAATAAAAAATGAATGAATGATGAAATGATGAATGAATGAAATCATGATGAAACATTCAGGTCTCACAGGAATTCCCCAGTGCGACCAGCAAGTCACGTCCCACCGGCACAAGCCTTACACCTGTGCCATGACAAATCTTGTTGCTTCGACACTTAACCCATGCCGATGAACAAATCCTACCGTCAATTTTCATCATGATCGGTGAAATCGATAAATAAACTATCAGCTCAGACCTTCTGTCCCCATCGACAAACAACCCCTTTTTGCTTTGGCATTTAACCTATGCCGATGAACAAATCCTATCATCGACTTTCGTCATCATTGGTGAAATCGATCAATAAACTGTTGGCTCAGACCTTCCATCCCCATTGGCAACAAAAGCCCTTTTGCTTCGACATTTAAGCTATGTTGATGAACAAATCCTGCCATCGACTTTAGTCATCATCGGCGAAATTGATCAACAAACCATCAGCTCGGACCTTCCATCCCCGTCGATAGACAAACCTCTTGCTTCGACATTTAACCCATGTCGATGAACAAACCTACACTCAAATTTCTTCGTTATTCGTAGAAATCAGGGAACCAACCTCTGACTCGGGCCTTTCTCCCCATCAAGGAATAAACATGCTCCTTGTCTCTGGCATTCAAGCTTACCGACGAGAATGTTGCATTTGAACTTTGTCACCATCGGCGAAGCCTACAAACAGACTGTCCGGCTTTACCCTTCTGACCAAGCGGTCACTGCACCTTTACCTCTAGGTGTTCGGCCGATTTTAGCTAAAGTTGGGCCATGGGAACAGTTGCGCCGCGGTGGAGTGAACTCCTCATACCTTCGCTGAAGGTGTGAGCACTCTCCCGCATTAGTGACTCGTGTATCCAGGAACAGACTAGCTAAAAGAAGAAAGAGAATGGGGCAACGATTTGGTGAAGGATATACTGAATAGATGATAAAGACATCTCAAATGTATTGAAAGAGCAAGGTACACGATACTCGGGGTATTCCCCGGAAAAATAACCTACGCGATCACCGAAAAGAGCACAACACATCTGTAGCATCCCTGAGTCTCAAAACTTAACAGTTCACTCTCCACATGGTTCTACAACTTATACGAAGGAAAAATTTGCGTGGATCATAAAACACAATTCGGGACCCACGAAAGCATCCGAAAGCTCTCTGATTCTGATCCGAATGATCCAAGGCTTTATATCCTCCCCTCCTTTTAGAAATTTCATCCTCGAAAATCAACGAGCTAACAAGTTAACAAGGGAAGAATCACCCAAACGCTGGCTATGCTCGCCAAGCATCAGCCAAGCTCGAACACCTACCACAACAACAAGAAATCACAATTCTCGAAAAACACAATTTAGAGGAACACTGTCAGACAATGATCACAAACAAGATCATCATGCTCCGGATCTCAAGACAAATCAATCTGCAGAATGAGCATGACACAACAAGGAACACAAGTTTGGCACCTCCGAAACAAGGCAACATCGCTATCGCCTCACAAGGAAAGGAGACACGATCCATGCAATGAAAAATGGCCACCATCAATACAAGCATCAGCTCTTCAGGAGGAAGACAAACATCTCAGCTGACTACTCACACCATCGGCTTTCACGCCATAACAAATAAACAAAATTGGCACACAGAATGCCAATGACCGCACTAGACCCCAAATACAATCAAGTCAGTCCTCACTCAGATATTACATTTGATTCAAGTCGCATGCTAACTCTACCACGTCAAAAGAGTATAGCACAACCAACCCACAAGATCATGGTGTACACAATGCCAAATTCAGACTCACAGGGAACTTCTCCCAAGCTGAATACAACCAACAAACACCCTCAACAACACCTGCAGAATCTTGGCTTTGTTCTCAACACAGAACCATAGGACACAATTGCAAGCTGGGTCACATCAAGGCACAATTACAGCTGAACACACGGCTAAAATAGAGCTAGCCACGCATAGCTTACCAACAAGGACCCACAACTACTCTTAGAACAATACATCTTTATGACCATGATCACGTCCTGAGAGTACAACTTCCATGAAATGCAGACAAAGAAAGGGTACTCAATTATCATATTTGCCAATAAATTTACCCAATTCTCGAAAACTACCAGTGCCAACAACCACAAAGCCATAAGCAACGGCACTACAACCCACAACATCAAGGCACATAGAGCCAAGACGATGACACACCGAGGCAACAGTCTTCTCGGCTGGCCAGAATCTTCCAACCAACGATCCTCAACCAATGGGTAATAAGCCTACATGCTTCCGCTGTAGACTCTACACAACGCACACAAGCAAAAGAGACAACTCGACATCCGCTTCTCAGTACGCCTCTCAGTGCCATCGCAACTCACGAATAGCAATGTACCACGCCTCAACTACCGATCCTGCTAATAGCTTATCACAAGTCACCATAGTGCAAATTATCGTGTCAAGAGCCACAACACAAGCCACCAAGAATACCAATCTCAGCTTATCCTCGCATCCTGAAACGATTACTAAACATTCACAACACAACAACTACCAAACACGGCACGCCAAACATAGTGCACAACGGCCTCTAACACACAAACCGGGTCCAAAGCCAAGTCACCTTCGAAACAAGAGCAGATCAGGTTCATAATTACCACAGTCCACACATAAGCAGACACAGGACAAAGGCTTCACCGAGATAGCACTTCTAGAGCTTACCTCAGAAAGACGCCACAACTAGAATGAGAAAGATCAAGCTCGTCTAACAGCAGCTCACCAGGAAGGAAAATCCTAGGTTCTCCTGAGCACTCTCTCAATAAGGCATCTAAACAACCACCTCAAGCACAATCGTAACACCTCAGGGGCTGACCAAACCTCAAGTGAAACGGCTAAAATAACATAATCTCCTCAGGAGAACATGTACAACCATCACAGAGCCCATCAGCCACCTGAACATACCACGAAAAAAGCAAACGCTGCACCACAGATTCACATCGTGCTCCTCATGATGTGTATTTTGTTACATAAACTAGGCTTCGCCTAGGCGCCTCGCCTTGTCGCCTAAGCAGTAAGACGGTGGGCCACCGCCTTGGTCGCCTTATAAACCATGGCAGGGATGCAAGAGCAAGCCCGGGCGGAAAAGACTCCACCGGCGAGCCGACAGGTACAAGCTGGAGCTCCCTCTCCGCGGCAGAGCTAGGGCCATCCGAGGAGAAGACCTTCGCCGGTAGCACGGCAGAGCAGTCCGGCCGTCTATCCTCCTGACGTCGAACAACCCTGAGGGGGGCAGAGTTCCACCGACGCCAGCCCGTTAGGGCACCCCTAAAGAGGGGACACGATCAGGCGGGGGAGAAGAGGCATCGTGGGTTTCAGAAACCTGGTAACCCCGCGTGGCTCGGACTCAAGTAAGTTACGGGTAACCAGGTTTCCACTCAAGACCCTCGACGAAAGCCCATCTACCCAGGCCGAAACAAATGGGCCAGGCCCAATAGTGCTCGTGCACATGCCTACCTGAACAAGGCCCATGGGCCCGAAAGCGTGCACGGTAGGCCTAATAGCTGATGGGGACCGATTTGAATTCAAACCGCCCACCCCCATGTCGTCTTCAACCTTCGGACAAGGCGAGGAACGACCTAGAACCGCCTATCGCCGTCGTTCCTCCTCCGCCACCGAGTCTTCAACAGTCACCCTAACGACGAAATCACAACCACCAAAGGAGAAAAGGACCGTCGGCGGAGCCAAAAGCGGCGTTGATGCAGAGACAATAGCTTCAACGGTGACGACTCAAGTCCGGGACGAATCTCACGATGACCAGTTCCACAACTCCAAAGGTTCTGGCTAAAAACTATAGGCCGGCATCGTCACAGAGGCACAGCGGGACCCCAGCAAATCTATCCCAACTAGAGCTCACAAGTGTGGCAAAAGGCTCCCCGGTCAAATGCCCAACGTTGAACACGTAGGATCAAGCCATCTCCAACGAGCACACCGGCATTCGCCGCCTCTAGAGTACCTTGAGCGGCCACCGCAATGGCTAGGAGGCCAGCTCTGTGAGCCACCCTAACATCCCAAGATCCATCGACACCCCAACGCCGATCAAGCCAAGCCTTCGTCATGTCCACGTCCAAACCGCCTTGAAAAGGAGAGAGCCAAATGCAGCGGGCAAGCCACTCCATCCACTCCGACATACTCTCCAGGGAGATGGCACCTAGGCGAAAAGGCTCACACCTATCTAGAGGGGGCTAGTGCGCCAGTCCCTGCCTCACCACGTCTGCGAATGACCTCACACCCCTGCTCCCTCCTACAGCCATCCCAGCACCACTCAAACGGTACCTGCAGAACCTCTACAAGTGACCCCTCCTCCGGCACCGAAAAAAGATGGGGCCTGCCCCTCACCCTTGGAAGAGTCGGGGCCCTCACCCCAACCAGGGGCAAAGCCCCGATGAGGACCACCGCCCCCCACCGGGAAGCGTCTCACCCCTACCCCTCTCCATGGATGACAGTTTCGATCGAAACCGATACGTTTTGGCCGAAACGTATCGATTTTGGCCCTAGACGATCCGAAACCAACCGGACGAAACCGGACGCCAACTCCCCTGCAAAAAAATAGTATTTTATTTGGTTTCGGGCCGAAACCGAAACCGATACTATTTCGGTTTCGGACCCAACCGAAACTGTCATCCTTGGATCTCATCTAGGCACAAATTAGATGGTTAGAGCATGACCAGAAGCAAATCCGACGGACTGACAGTGATCATCTTGGCAATCCAATAGTTCGATCACGATGGAATTTAAATTCAATTGTCCAATCAGGGGACAAAAGTAAGTTCAATAACCCGATCATGGCGGAAGTAAATTTAAAGGTCCAAATGCAGACCAAAACAAATTCAAAGTGTCCGATTGCGCCTGGTATATCAAAAGACGTTACTCGGAAGGTTCGGTTACGCCGATCCGGAAGGTAGCCCCTTGCGTCGAGTCGGACCGTGGGTTTAATGTCGGGCCATAAGCCCTATTCTTATTCACCCTTTAGTGGCCTATAGAGGTACATGTCATATGAGGACAAGACCTCATGACCTTATGGTGATTCAGAGAAGAGGCATAGACGCAGATGTTGATGGGGAATGTCTGCCTCCCCGATAAGTGGACTATCACTCTCGAGAAAATAAAACATAGCACTGCAACCTATATACAAGATAAAGGAGATGCAATGATTAGTCGTTCAGCAATTAGACTGCCTATGATTACTCAAACATAAAAGGGGGTTAGCAGGTTAGCATTCGAGGTTAGTAGGTTAGCATTTAGAGAGTTAGTAGGTTAGCATTTAGAGAGTTAGCAGTGGGCACGTAGGCTACAGAGCTCACAGAGAGGGTTAGCACACAGAAGGGTTGTATAAAGCAATTGCTCGAACAGTTAAGAGGAAGCATCCAAGGAGATGACCACTGCATTGGGTATATAGCTCCCAGATTATAGGGATGGCTGCACCTCCTCCAAATCATGATCGTGAATGGGGATAATGCCTAGATCGATCCCAGTAGCCAGCGAAGGGGGGTTTGTAAACCTCTGGCAAATGGAGACGGGGTGCCACGATTAGGAGATCACTTCGATATGGTCAAAACATCGAAAGAAAACAACCCTAGGGAGGGGATGATATTGTTGTAGCTCTGGGGGAGTTTAGGGTGCAATCTGGGCTAACACATAAACCCGGAAGAGAGAGAGGTGCTCAGACGAAATGCAGAGTAGTACAGTAGAAGAGAATGGACACATGGAAGCATCACCATATCTAACACGCACCCTTGTATTATCAGAAAGGGACCAGTACACTGCACACACGGCACGGCATGGCGTTGTCGCTCAGAGGCTGGGCACTGCTCATACATCCATACTCCTTGCACTTAAAAAGGGGGACGATGTGTATGAATCATAGTTACAAAGAAGAAGAGAAATGAAACATAGAAAGTGGGGCTCATATCATTGCCCATCTAATTACAGATGTTCACGGAGACATTGAGGAGAAGGGGGTAGCAGGAGATGGTTGGAGGGAATCGCCAGAACCCACCTCCGTTCTTCACTACGAAAACAAAGTATCAGAAACAGGGCCCTCTCTCCTCGCACTGGACTTCCCTTCCCTGTTCAAGAAAGGCTGACGGTGGCTCGGGAAGTCCTCTCCCACCCTTTCTTACTCCCCAAGCCTCTATTCCCTTCACTTATTTTCCCTCTTCTGCCCCTCTCCCTCGTTGTTCTCCCGCAGATGGCTGCTTATAAACAGATCATTGGCGTGACTTCACCCAGTGCGGGGTCAGCACGTCGGATCAATGGCCGTTGGTGCATTCTTGCTCGTCGGATAACACGACGCCGAGAAGTGGAGCACGCCGGTTTAGGGGCGCGCCAGATTAATAGCTTTGTTGCATTTGTTCTGACAGAAGTTGGCCGGTGAGTCTCAGACTGGCTCCGAGAGTTGACTTGATCCTTCATCTCATCGCGGCTTCGTGAAACCGCTAGGAGAAGCATTGGTAATGCCTTCAAGCTGCTGAATGGCCGATTCCAGAATCGTTTGTGCCTTTGGTTTGGACACTTGGGTTTTTCGCTGACTTGGCCTTTGGCACGGTGGTTCGTGCTGCTGGCCTGGCTTCACTTGTATTCATAGCTTTCTTGGGCAGTGGGCCACTACCCGGGGTACTTTCGCTACGGCTGGGTGGCCATCTGGTCGCTAACGGATCTCATTGGTGAGAAGACGTACCCATGCCGAGTCACTTGGGTCTTGCTTTAGCGGTTGTCTGTTGGAGCTGAGCATCTTTTCTTTTCTTCTTTTTCTTTGGTCTCATCTTTTGTTTGGCTTCCGCCATTCTTTTTTTTCTTTTCTTTCTTTTCTTCTCTGTCGGCACAGGAGCACTCGATCAGAACTTAAGACTTGTAGAAGCAGAAGTTAGGAAAAATTAGGAATATTTTTAGTGTCAACAAATGCCCCTCCCACTTTATGTGGCACAACCCTAAGATGATAATGGATGAATTGATGAACCTAGGACGTAGGCTCGCAAGCATACAAAGGCAATCAACGGACTTATGCTAGTGGCTCACTCGCATGGCGCACACTATCTCCTGATGGCAACCGGGGGGTGGTGGCGAAGATCCGGGGTGGGACCCAATCATTCTGGGATGTGGCCTAGCTTGGGTGGACCCCCTAAGGGGCTGGGAGTCCCAACTTCGTGGGAGGTCAGCACGCCAGGGCATGGGGTTGGGTGGCCCTCACTCACTCTCTGCGGTGGGCACACAAAAGAGAATTACAATTTCGGGCACTCCCTTACCGTCCGACGGGCATGAAAAATAATACTAAATTAGCAAAATATAGACCAGCAATGGAGAGACCAGTGGCTCACCTGATCGGTGTGAAGACACCGATCCCGGTCGAAGATGAGGGCGAGCGGGGAAGTGTGGGTACACACCCGCACACCGTGTCGATTGCGCTTATCAAGAAAATAAAATAGTTATAGCACTACACCTCATGTAGGAGGGGGTTCTTGGGGTGGGTGTTAAGTTGTTTACAACCAAAAAATTACCTCTGCACAGAGAGGGGCCTTTAGCCAGCCATGCGGGGGGAGGGGAAAAGCCGATGCACCCGAATCTGCCCAATGTGACCAGTCGGGATAGAGAGTGGATGTTGAGCTACTGCAGGCATCTCCCGGTCCTGCAGGAAGGAGGGACTGATGTTGAGCCAACTCGGGGCAAGGTAGAAGCCGGTCGTAGGAGCTGGTAGTCGTCCGGAGGTCGAGCCGAGGTGCTGCACTGTCGTCTTCACAAGTTGCTCTATTCTGCCCGGTCTGGGACTGTAGGACAGGGTGTCGGTGTCGGGACAGCCATGGGCTCGTCCGAAGGTTTCTGGAGGCGGCATCATCGCTGAGTGACCGAGACTGACCAGGGAACAAATCGTATGAGTTTGGCACCACTTGCTAGATGATGGCGACAGCTGTAGCTCAGAGTACACAGCTGGTCCGACTGAGCTCTAACTACTGTAGAATAAAAGGGTACTGATTCCAAAGTTGCCCCAGGTGCAGTACTCTGATGGAGGCCAAATTGGCAGTGACGCGACTGTGGACGAAGGAGCTTTGAATGGCAACTGATGGGACCATAATCAGAGGTTAGAGAAGAATGTTCTGAGCTGAAGAGTGGGGGTCAGTCCAACCTGGATAGACTCGGGCAATCTGCGACCTTCGATGAGAATGGCCAGAATTGGGTCCTCAGGCAGGTGATTGACCTCCTTCTTTCTGGTACTGAGAGAGGACTGGACGTAGTTCTTGCCCTCTGAAGGTCTCGTCAAGAGCTCAGTCGAGCTAGTTGAGGGAGCCTTTACACTTAGCTTCAGGCCGCCAGTCAGGGTCTGTCTGCGCAGTCTGACGAGGTCTATTCCTCTGATCAGCTCCAAGCATGCATGCCAGTGGGACCACCTCCGTTGCAAATCTGACTTGACGAGGTTTTCGCCGGTATAGGATACGCCACCTGAATCCCGGAGAGAAGGTCGTGGCCGCCTCTGCAACTGCTGATGCCCTGCTGCCTACGACCCTAGACTGAATCTGAAAATAAATGGATGATGATTGGCAGGGGTAGTGAAGGTTTAGCAGGGAGAAGGGGAGGGTTAATGGCTGTGGGAAGGGGAGGGGAGTTGATGGAGACTTCTTGGAAGGCTGAGGGAGCAGTGGTGAGGGCAAAGCTAGGGCTGGAGCTGGCTGGAGAGGGCAGGGAAGGGAGATGGGTGCACTAGGTAAGCAATGGGAGAGGAAGGGGGAGGGAGATGGAGGCTGTCCAAGGTTGGGAGGTGGATGGGAGGGGCGACCAAGGCTTGTTAGGAGGGTGGAGAGATGGGAGGGTACAGCCAAATGGGAGGAGATTCAAATTTTAGGCCTAGGGTGAAGCTCCTTCAGCCTTGGGGTGGTGGAAGGTTGCTTGGGGAAGGGGAGTGTTGTAATCCCAATTCGTTATACCACTCCTCGACAAACTCACTAACCCTTCAGGGGCCTCATCAGCCTCTTGGGTGGCATCCCCAGTCCTTGGTGGCGGTAATTCGATATTATCGGGTTATCGGTACCCTGAACTCTGGGATGTTACAGTTGGTATCAGAGCAGCGTTGAGGACGCGTATAAAGAATTGAAATTGCATAGCGTTAGTCTAGAGCAAGTCCACTTGAGTCATCTACTGCTGGTTTAGGGTGTTTTTTCACGATTATTGATGTGATTTTCATGGGAATATGTTCTTAGGTTCTGATGGCACGTCGCCGGAAGGCTCGGACCTCCAGGGAGAGAAATGATGCTCCTCCTCCGGTGGTCGTTGTGATGGTTTATGCGCCTGAGCTGAGTCAAGTTTCAACAGTTCCCACCCCAGCTGTGGAAGGCTTGCCAGATGTTCAGCATGGAACGCAGAGTGGAGTCGTGCTGCCTTGTTTACCGTCCGGAGTAGGGCAGGTGATCTCTCAAGTGCGTACCCAAGTAGAGTCCACTCAGCCAGGTGTGCAGCATCACCTTATCTCTCATCCGATCGGGCAGTTGCAGCAGGTTTATCTGCTAAGTGTTCCCGGAGTCCCTTCGGTTGTTCCCACTGCCGATGGTGCTTCTTCTTCCAAGTCCAAAGGCAATAGGTTTCGTAGATTCAAGAATAAGGGACGTGAGAAGTGGCGTACTCAACAGTCTTCTGCCGGTGCTTTTCCATCATCAGTTCCATCTTCTCAGCGACGTCAGGGATCTGCTACTCATCTATCGAAGTTGCGTGCGGGGTCGTATGGCAGGTGTGGTGGTAGTCACCCTCGCAGGCCGTGCTCCTTGCCGGTGATCTGTTTCCACTGTGATCAGCCAGGCCATGTTGTTCGAGACTGCCCGTACAGATCAGTGCCAGCACAGTTCTCTTCGTCGACCCAGTCACCAGCGTCTCAGCCTCCTCGTGCCGAGTAGTGACGTCCTATCTTTTGGAAGGTGTGTTTCTATTTTCTAGTTAGTTAAATTATATTCTCATTATTCCAGTTGCTTGAATTACATATGATTTAGTTATTGGTTAATTGTTGTTGTAGTGTTGTTAATTGTGTGTGATTACGGTTTTCTTCTCTCCTGTCCTTGTCATTTCTCACGTTCGACCTTCTCCTTCGTTTCTCCTTTCCCTCTGTTTTTCTCGACGGGGGGCACGCGACCGTGCCGAGTTGACTGAGGTAGAGACGCGATGGAATGGGACAAAACGTGATGAAATGATGGATAAGGTGGACGTTCGCAGGATTCATGGGTGGGTCCTAGGCTAACGTGGCTTGATTATTTAAACGCCGGTGGTTTCCGTGGAAGTCTGTTCCTTTATGTGGACTCAGTGGCTTGTCACCTACAGTGTTGACAGCCCTGTGTAATGATCCACATCATGCTTTGTGTTTTTAGGTGGAGTAGTTGATTCTACTCTTTCCTTATTGTATCCGTTTGTCCAAATTCGTGGATTGTTCGGTGTTATTGCTCGACAGCCATCCTTTGTGCTGTTCGTGCTGTGAAGGAATTTCTTAGTGATATTCCTGTTGACATCTCCCTTTTTAGGTCGGGATTTGCTGGTATTCGATTCTTCTATTAATTACTGAGGGTACTATCGACCATTTGAGTTGTGGTGATGGCCGTGCAAATTATTACAATATATCGGTCGCCCCAGCTTAAATCGGGTCAGCTCCTGACGTGTTCCATTTCTGTTCTAGTCGAAGTGTTCGATTGGACCGGTTTGGCTGAGAAGCTATTCGAGCGAACTAGGCTCTTCCCTTCTTGGTGAGCTTCTGTTGTTAAGCTCGATGCTGTCCATGTTGTTTCGTGGATCTCCTTGTGAGGATTGGCCTTGGAATTGCCGTTTCAGTGTCGCCTTGTCTTCTGTCTGCTCAAGTGTGGACAATTCAATTTGAGTCTAATCATCTCCTTGTTCTACGGCTGCATGGCTTTGGACCTTATCCTTGTGTCGAGAGCTGTTGCATACCATATTTTCGTCATGCCGCACTTAACGGCCGATGTGATGTGAGGCTCATTTGTCATCTACAGGACATAAAGGTAAGCTGAGATTAGCACTTTCTCTTGGGCTTTGCGCTGAAGCTGTTGCTCTCTTCCGTTGCACATGGACTCTTTCTGCTTGATTGCTCGATAGATCAGTGCTCGAGGCATGTTACATTACGATTTTTGGTGATTGCGATGGTGCCTAGTGTGCGCCGAGATGCGAAGGCCAAGGTTCTTTCTGATGTCTTTGTGCGTTGTAGAGTGCGCAGCGGAAGTGTGTGGGTTGATGACCCACAGGCCGAGGATTCCTTTCCGTGTGATTCTGTCTGATCGAGAGAACTGCTCTTTCTCGATATGACTCCGTCTCGGTTGCATGTGCCTAGATGTTGTCGTGACCCTGCTGTTGTCGGTCATTCCTCTGGTTTTAGGGTTGGCATTTGCGAGCATTGGGAGAATCGCCGACTCTCTTGCTGATAAAGCACCCTCTGCTCTGCATCTTTTCTCATGGGTGTTGTGCTCTCGAGACATGTTTGTGATTCTCGAGATGCATTCCCTGAGATTGGGGTATCTCTAGCCGTTTTGCGATTGACTTCAATGGTTGTGGGTCTTTCCTTGGTGAACGGTCTAATGCGTGACTCGTTCTTGGTAGTTGTGTGTTCAACTGCCGCGTGCCTTGATACGACCCTGCTTGCAGTCTGTTCCGTAGTTCTGGGTGCTGTGCGGAGCTAGAATCCTGCAGGTGCTGTTGTCGTTAGCGGTGTTTCCGCAAGTGCTACTTTTGGACGATTTTGCATTTATATGCTGGATCATTGTCTTGTCAGTAGCTGGCTGCACTCCTTTTTCCAGTAGAGTGGCCCGTGACTCGATCAGATGTGATATCTGAATGAGGACTGACTTAATGCTGTGTGGTCCAGTGTCGTTGATTCTGCTGTTATTCTTCCGTGTAATCGTCATTGGCGTCCTGTGTGCCTGGAGTTCCCTGTCTCCCTTGGCACTAGAGCCGATGATGTCGTCAGGCTGACAGCAGAGAAGACTATGTCTCCTTATATAAGCTGACATTGGTTGTGCCTGTCGCTCCTATCGATTCTGTCGATTCGTTTCTCGGTGTTGTACCCTTGGCAGTCGTGTCTCTTGTCCTGTGAGACGTAAGTGACGTTGCCATGTTTCAGAGGTGTCGAGCTTGTGTTCACTGGTGGTCGTGCTCACTCCTGAGCGTGTAACCGTGGAAATAGCCTGGCATAGTTCCTCTGAACTCTATTTCTCGTGCTTCGCGCCTATATTTGCTGGGTTATTCTTCCCTGCCTTACCCTTATTAGTCCTTAAATTTTGAGGATGAAATTTCTTAAAGGAGGGGAGGACTGTAGCGTCCTGGATCTTTGGCGGATCGTTGTCAGGTCCTGCTGGATCTCTATTGGTTTTTGGATCCTTTTTGAAGAGTTTCAGACTGCTTTTGTAGCTTCCGAGTTGAGCATATTTCGTCCTATTTAGCCTTCAGTTCATCGACTCGTGGTCACGGCAGTCGCATTGTACTCTTCGCCAGGATCGTTTCGGCTATTTTTGTAGATTTTTAGGCCTTAGTTAGGCATTTATTAGAATTGTTAAAGAATTATTGAAATTAAATGGGCATATTTATAATTTCAGAAAGTTGAGGGGTTAAAATGTAATTTGAGAGTATTTTAAAAAAAAACAAAAATCAGAAAATCACGTTTATCACCCCCCCTCTCCCTTCTCTCTCCTCACTCTCGACTCTCGCTCTCTCGCTCTCTCTTTCTCTCTCTCCCAAATGTTCTCTCTCTCCCTCTCACCCAATCTCTCTCGATTTCTAGCGAAACGACGTCGGACCAGAGCGTGGGAGGTGCCGTTGGAACAGGCTCGACGAGTAGGTCGAGGCAGTGCCCTCTATTCCACGGTTCGGGCAGCGTGGAGACGAGACGGGCTGAGAGGAGCCGCGACGCCCCGTCGCCCGATCTGCACCGTCCGGCGGGCTTCGTCGCGATCGAGGTAGGGGAATGTGTTCCTCATCTTGCCAGGAGCATTTTGACGCCTCATGCATCGCCAATGGTGGACGTTTTTCTCATTTTTCGTGCAAATCTCTTTTTGGTTAAATTTAGGCCTAATTTAGGATTTTTCTTCCCTTCTCCTGATTTTGATCAAAACGGCCGCTGATCGAGGCACGGGAGGTGCCATTGGGAAGGTCATGTCGCGAGGATCGCGTAGACATCTTTCTTCCCTCGATCTGCTGAGCGTGGAGGCGCGTGGTGTCGGGAGGTCGTCGTTGCCCTCGTCGTCCGTGCGGCATCGAATCGGCGTCCTCGTTGTATCAGAGGTAGGGGGATGGACTCCTTACTTTGCTAGGATCATTTTCACACCACTTGCACATCCATCCACGGCCGTTTGGCCCAATTAATGTCCATGTTTAGTTCCGCCCTAAAATGTGATAAAAATGGAATAATTAATGTTAATTATTATTTATTAATTATTCATGGGCATATTTATTATATTTTTAGCTTCTGTGGGCTTGTGTGGATGTATGGCATCATTTTGGTATCAGGGATAGGTTAGGCTCTTCATTTGTTAGCTTCATATTTCTATTGCTCGTGTTGCATTAAAAAAACAAAAAAAGCAAAAAAAGAGGAAACCATAGAGTTCTTCTGTGTTCTTCAAAATGGCATTTGCATTAGTGCATTGTAGGAACCTTCTATTGAGTCCCCACACTATAGTGGTAGAGTTTACAGTGCTTGTTCACCCTCTTCCCAATCTAGTATGGATCCCAACCTTGCTAAAGTTCTAAAGGAGCTAACTGACCAGCTCGTCTCTCTATAACAGTCCATCTAGGGATATAAGAATCGTTTAGGGGACCTTGAGAACCACATTTAGGACCCGAATGGACTAGCACTCGCTGCCTCGGGCGGCCAGTACTTTGGGCAACTCC
This sequence comes from Amorphophallus titanum, assembly GCA_024336825.1. Classification (NCBI taxonomy): domain Eukaryota; kingdom Viridiplantae; phylum Streptophyta; class Magnoliopsida; order Alismatales; family Araceae; genus Amorphophallus; species Amorphophallus titanum. The sequence continues at coordinate 170,842 of JANBPO010002002.1, read as the reverse complement.
TCGCTAGGGGACAGGCCTCCTCGGCCCTCGTCGGTCAAAATATTGGGCAGCACCAACCCCAATGCAACCAATGCCAATGGCAGGGTAGATACTAGGGCCAAAGACAACATCAGGGTCAGTATGAGCAACCCAATCTTGATGATAGGGCCATAAGGAACGTCAAGATTGACGCCTCCAACTTTGATGGCGGGTTGGAGCCCAAGATCTTTATCAACTGGACGAATGACATGGACCATTACTTTGAGTAGTATGAAATATCTAAGGAAAGAAAAGTGAGGTTTGCCAGAATAAAAGTGGTCAGCCAAGTCAAACTCCATTGGTATAATGTGGAGCGCTTGTTTAGAGAGGCTAGGGAGCCACCGATCCTCATATGGGATGAAACGAAGGAGAAACTGAAGGAGTAATACCTGCCCACATCCTACAAACTTCATCTTATGGTTCGTTGGCAATGGCTGACCCAAGGGACCAAACCAATGTCTGAATACATCGCCGAATTTGATGAATATCTTATGCAATGTGAGTTGGTTGAGGACGTGAGTGTGGTCGTGTCCCGTTTTGGGGTTGGTTTGCGTGAGGACCTCCAGAAAGAGTTGATTGTGCGAGATATAACCACGTTAGATCAGTCTTATCAAGTTGTCTAGAGCATAGAGGATCTGCAGAGATATACCTTCACTAGGCAGTTCGAGCCTTGGGATACCCCCACTAGAGGGTCCACTTCTGGAACCAAACCCCTTCCCTCCCAATCTCAGCCCAAGGCCCGTCCACCCCCCTTCAGTACCTCCTTGAGATGGAAAGGGCAAGGCAGTAATGAAGGAGCCCTCAAAACCCCTTGCCAAGGACCAATGCTATAGATGCCAAGAGTTTGGCCACTTTGCTGGTCAATGCCCTGCCCGCCAACTCCTAATTGAAGGACGAGAAGAAGAAGTTCCTCGAGAAGTTGAAGAGGAAGATGTCTATAAACCATACTTAGGGAATGTTGAGGATGAAGTTGGTGATGAGAATGTCTTAGACTACATCCGGAGTATTCTTGAAGATCCCCACTCCCATAGGCTCAACATAGTGAGATCTGCCCTAACTCAATCAAAGGAGCGTGATGACTGGAGAAGAAGCACCATCTTCCACACCTATGTCAAAGTTGGTGACAAGAATTGCAAGGCCATCATTGATAGCGGGTGTTGTATTAATGCAGTGTCATCTACCACCATCTCACGACTTGGACTGAAGACGGTACCCCATCCCAATCCCTACAAAGTCTCTTGGGTCGACACATCATCCATCTCTATCAGTGAAAGGTGTCTCATCCCACTCACGTTCTCCACCTATAGTGACTCGATCTGGTGTGACGTTGTCAGGATGGATGTTGGACACACCATTTTGAGTTGACCTTGGCTCTATGATCTTGATGTCACTCTTTATGGTCGGACCAACTAACGCGAAGCGGGACTCATGATGGACGCGAAGCGAGACTCGTGACGCCAGACAGTGTGCTTCATTATAATGTCGTATGTTGGCAATATTTATGCGGATGTTCGTAGATCGAGTCATTTTTATTTTATTATGTAGTTTTATTTTAATTGAGTCTAGTTTATCCTTCCTCGGCTTGAGATCGTAGATCTCGGAGATAGCTTCACAACGGCGCTAGCCCCGCCTCAGTCCAACATCATCCCTGGCTGTGGCGGCCGTTCTCGTGGAGGTGCGCAGCTCTATCCAGTGCCCAGACAGCTTGCAGGGGCGACCCGAGAAATTCCTTAGAAAATACGCCGAAGGTGACTCAGCAACCGCCGCTCCCAAGGGTCGACCAGGGACCCACTACCGTCGTCTAGGCGATCCGCTGCAATCAGAAGCTTACCGAAGATCGTCTTCCCTTTGGAGGTCCTCGGTCGCTGCCCTGCCGACCAACTGTTCGCAGAACTGGGATCATTGCCCGCCGCCCGCCCGAGCATCTCTGACTACTGCCCGTCAACCCAAGATTGGTGCTCCTGGACCCCACATGTCACATGTTACCTCCCTGCCTGGAGTGGGCCTAGAATCAATTCTTTAATTTAATATTTATATTTGTACCAGGAGTCACGGATCTCAGCCGGGAAGTCTTCCCCATGCCCCGAGCGTGGAACTACACTCGCCTCCCTCTTGGTCTTACTTGCTTAGCTAGTATATGCTTTAGAAGCCGCTGCATGTACGTTAGTTAGGTTCCTAGCTAGTTTACTTGAATCACCATTGTGTGTAAGAGAGCATGACCCATCTTGTGACTCGTTCCGAGCACGAGAGTGAGCTGACCACCCCAGACTCAAGCCGGTTACTCAACCATGCCGACCGACACGTTTCCCTCGCTGGGGACGACCGTGAGTGAGTACTTCTTGTTTGGAGCATGCTTGCCTCTTCTGGAACCATGTTAGGTGCCGAATCATGGGTATAGTCGCTGGTCACGTCGTCTAGAGCCCAAGGTTCGCACAAGTCCGTCGAGTCTCATTGTCGTCCCGCATCACTAACGACCTATCCAGCGATTAAACATGTGCACCTAGATCATCATTATTTTTGTTAAAGGAGAACATCAGATCCCAGAATACATGAATCACCAGCCGGTTCTCGAGATAATATAACATAAATACCATATAGTAATGCATAAAGGGGCTAAGGATCGGGATACTTGCCTAACTTTCCTGCCCGAGAGAGAATGCGAAACACAGTGTGATGGGACATATAAGCAGATAGGCAATTCAACAGATCAACCATCAATCAATAAAGCCAAGTTATCAGAGAAATAAGCATGGTGCACGTAGAACGAGGTAATAGAGCACATATGAGGAGATAAAGGGTAACACACAAATCACTACATAGCCACTAAACATAGCGGTCACGCTCGAACCACAACTTGCAGGTGGCGGTCAATCTCGTGATCGCTACATGTGGGTCGGTAGTAAAAAATGCGAAGGCCTCTTTGCATTCCCGCCTTCACTCTCTCACTCACGCACACACAACCCCGGCGCTCACCCACCGTGAGCTCACACCACCGGTAGCAAAAACCTCAGTTCCATACCCATTTTCCTCATGCCTCAGCCTAGGTATGTGCCTAAAACGGGCCGCGAGATGACTATTGGAGAGGCTTGTGGAGGAAGGAGCTTCTACGGTGCCCGCGGATTGTCCGGGTGAAGAAATGTTGCCACCGCCCATACTGAGGAAGGAGAGCCATCCACGGCCCCCGCGGCACCTGAGGAAGAGGAAATGGGCGAGGAGGGCGACGAAGAAGAGGCGGCGACTGGGGAACCGACCGGAAGAGCCCCATCACCCGAGGTAGGCCGCGACCCAAAATTTCATCTTTTGAACTTTTAATCCATGAAAACGGGGTAGGATAGGATGTAAAAGGGATCCCATGGACCCTAGTACAGATTTGTAGACCCCTGGGGCCATTCCCATGTGCAGGGAGATGGGGCAAACGCCATCCGTAACAGCGAGGAAGAGGCGGTCCTTCCAGAGATCGTCTCTTAAAGAAACGACCAGTCGGAGGTCGCTACCAGATGAGACAGTCCGCCATGAACCGCTACCTAGATGAAAACGGTCTATAGGAGACCACCCGAAAAGTTCCACCTCCAGGAGAAGTGTTGTACCTGAAAAAGTAGAGAATCAGCCTCATCTCATTGACTCAATAGGGGTCCCATGGATCCCGCCATAATAAAAGGGTAAACAGTAACAACAACAATAATAACAGCAACAGTAATAACAACAATAATAAAATAATGACAACCATCGGGACAATAAAGATGGTAAATAGAAGAATCACGAAGTCTCTATGCTACCCTAAATCTCGCAGTCATAACAACCTGTCTTTACTGACGGAACCTCTAACAAGGCCACGCAGCCAAACCCATAAGCTCCACTCTCAAGAGGTTATCTAAACACTGGTAAACCTCGGTCTCGAGACAGAACCAGTGAGAGAACCATGCCCCACACACAGGGCAACACTAGCCAGTCTGCCAGAAGGGCCACGACAACACTGTCGGTAACTCAACCTTCACTGACATAGGGTCAGCTACTCAAGTATCCACAACAAGACCAGATGCATCCACTGACGTCTTATATTGTGCCAAGGTCCATATGCGTGCACACTACCCACATCCGGTCTCGAGAGGAGCAAAGGAGACACACACACACACCACACCCTGGGACTGGCTAGGATCCATACCTCTGCGTCCGTCAGTACGATCGTGTCTAGCTACCTAACACAAGATACACGCCACTAAGTCTGTCAGCAACGTGCTCTTGTCCTAACCAAGATACATACGCTCAGGCAGTCTCGCCTCCACACAATGAGCATCGTACACACTAGGCGGTCTTGCCCGGTCCAACCACGATAGGCCACTAGGATCTTTCCATGGTCTTACAGAATCCCGCCGAAACTCTATCATCCGCGGTCTCGTGAAAATCCTGAGAAAGGCGTACATGTGCACGAAAACTACCGTAAATCACGATATAACACTACGTGTACTAAAAAAACTACCCACGACTGGACGACAGAAACTAGTGGGTACCAGTCCACTAGACTCACACAAGATCTACTTATCGAGATCATTGAACTCATGGGGATATAACCCTCTGCGGTCATAGGACTTACGCGGTATATAACCCACCATGGGCACGCGAGCCACGTAGAAACTAGGCTAAGTGAATACGGCCAAACTTGTCATAGGAAATCTATAAACCTCGTACTACGCCAATCCTTCTCGGGCGACCACCACCCTCACAATGTTGAAATGGCCCAAATTTCATCGATTTGTATGAATAAAATACTAATTTCTATGTTATGAGGTAAAAACTAACTTACGGGACTCAAACGAGCCGAAAAGCCTTCATCCTAGTTGACCTGGGCCGCAAGTCAGTCGACCTGTCTAGCAAGGGTCAGTTGACAGGCCAAGAAGGGATCTGTCGACTGACTGAGAACGTGATTAGGGACCTGGCCGCGTTAAGGTGATCACGGTCTCCCGGAGGACCATGATCAGCCAAATCGTGGTTGGTCGTGCGACCACGACCATGGCCACCTCATCACGGGCTTCAAAGATGAACACGGTGTCTGTTCACGTCGCATCCTTTTCCAAAGGCTTAACGCCGCCGGGAAGCCGACGATGACCTCGTTCTAATCCGGACTCTAGCGAACCTAGCGCAAATTCATCCATTCCACACCCCATTGTCTCAAACAAAGGGGAAAATATACAAGAACTCTTCATATGTCATCCACACACTGGAAGGACTCAAAAACAAAATAGAAAGACCAAGAAAGAGGGTGATTCTTTCGATTGCCCTATACACACACTCATGCCACTCATAAAAATGCATTCGGCCTCATCCCAGCATCAAATCCTGAGATAACATGACCGAAGCGAGAGGAAATGCTCCCCAACATGTCATTATCTCGAAATCAAGCATTTAAATCAAAGATCGTCGCCCAAATCGGCGGATTCGTCTCACACCCCAAAATTTACAATTTAGCCCAAAAAAAAGAAAATCCGCTCAAACTCGCCCCATTCGGCACATAATCATGAGAAAATGAAGTACAAGAGTTAGGAGTGTGGACGTACATTGAAATTAGAAATAAAGCATGCAGTAATTATGATTAATAGTTTAAATGATAGAAATAAATTATATTTTTAATTAAATAAATTCACTATAGAGTCCAGTCCACAAAAGTATAATCTACCGGGAAGGAAATGTACTCTAATGCCAAGTGAACACTCGACCTGGCGAGCTAGCAACTATAAACCTCTGTGTTGCACCTCCGAACATTGAGGAGGAACCACTACACCTAAAAAGACATGGGTGAGCCTCATCTCATTGGCTCAGTAGGGGTCTTGCAGAACCCTGCCACAAAGCAATAGCGGTACCAATAGTGCTAGGAAGAAGAACAACAGCAGAAGCAATGGCGGAAGGAACAGTCGTAACACAGTAGCCGATGGAACCATGGCTCTATAAACTACTCCTACAGGCACGGAACGCAAGCCCCGAACTGACAGTCTGGGGACCACCGAACTAACAGGAAAACCCTAGCTACGTCGCCAGAAGAAATGCCATGATAGCTCTATCGTGAAGGCCCGCCCTCATGGTTGACAACCAACCCAAGACCACACGGTTCGGGGGAAACAGTCACAACCTCCCAGTCGTGAACCCTACTCCATCTAGGGAGAAAACCTTGGTAACCCTACCAGAAACCCTAAACCTCGACATCTGGTAAGCATGAGGAAACTACCCGAAAAGTCACATCTCATAGATAGAAAATCAAAACTTGAGTCATGAGCATTCACACGTCACATGACGGGAGTACCTGCCCACCAGAAGCAAGGCCGGATGCATCCACTGATGTCTTAGTCTATGCCCCAAGTGTCTCGCTACTCGCCCCAAGTGGAAACTGAGACACCGTACACAAGTAACAACATGAAAAGGGTCTAGTTAGGGCCGTGCTCGTCAGCACACATCTGAAGTTCCTGTTCATGTGTGCACACACTGACTGACTATGTGATGTTAGGCCCTTTACCTAGTTTTCCTCCTAGCTAGGACTCAGGTAGACATAGTGGGAGGCCCCACGACAAACCAGCCTAAAAATCATCTCTCCCAGGTGTAGCTCTCCGCCTACTCCCTAGTAGGTAGGCATACGTGTGCCCAGGCAAGATATGACTAGTGGGGGGTCACTGAATGTGAACACTCTGTGTAGAGAGGAAACACCGAAGGTCACACATGCACCCATTGTGAGTAACACATTGTACCAGGTGGCTTGGGGCCACCAGACTCTAGATGGCTTGCTAGACATATTAACACAATGGCCATTGAGTCACGAGACTCGGGTTAAGACTGTCATATAACACGGCATCATGTCGTTAATCTGCCCTACTCCTAGGGTTAGGAACCATGATTAAAAGAAACCTCAGGGTGGCTCACAACTGCCAACTTCATTCCCTTTCCAAAGGGAAGCCATGAAGCCTCCAACCCCAGGCTGAGTCATAAGACTCACAATTTTTAGACCATATACCTGGCCCACATGGAAACCACTTTCCGAAGAAGCCAACGAAGTGCGAGAACAGCCCACCACACTCATACCGATATACAGTCACTCAATTTAGCGAAACAGGAAGTCCAGAACACAAAGGGCCACCCAAACCCTGAAAACACATAGGCACTCTAATAGAGGTAATACGACACCTCCGAACTCCCAAAAATGTTGTCACGGTACTCATGGGGTGTTTGAGAGATCCACGGAGCTATAGGTCGATCAAAGGGTCATAACCGGGTCGATCGGGGGCCAAAATGGGCCAAAACCTGGCATTTCGGCCTACCAGCCCATTAGGGTTGATCGGCCAATGCAGATTGGTCGACCAGCCATGAAAGGTCAGTCGACTGGCTGGTCACAGTCTATCGGCTGACCCCGACCAGGGCCATGCCCTCCATGGCAAATGGCTATTCGGTTGACTGAACCTCTTCAGTCCATTGACCGAAAATAGCAGAATGCCACCCGAGCTCAACCTCGGAGCCTGTTTTCCACAACCACTCGATCCAGATCGAGCTAGGGAACCGTCCTCCTACCTCCACCAAAGATTCCACGGGCCGAGGACGCCGATCTGCCAAGAAAATGCCATTTGAACTGTCGTCAGCTCGCGATCCCTTGAATCGCCTCCACCATCGTGATCCTCGTCCTGCGCATGTCGCTCCTCGCCCCACAAGCATCACCGCCCCACCCTTGCCACCTCCGTCGGCCGCCCAAAGTGAGAGCGGGAGAGGGGAGAACGTAACAGAAGAGAGAGGGTGAGGGAGAGAAAAAGGGGTTGGGTTTAAATAGAAATTCCAAAAATTTTAGAAAACATCAAAAATAGGGAAAAATTCTCCCCATGATCCTCTAAAAACACACAACGCACTGGTAACGTCTCGGAGTTGGAGAGCGCAACGGTTTACCCTTTACAAGGTTCCAAAGGCTCGCTAGAGAAAACACGCATAAATCGTAAAATGCTCTCTAGGACTCCCGAAAGTGATCCGAAACCCACGGATCCTGATCCAATAAATATCCAAAAAAATCTGGGGCATTACAGCCCTCCCCATTATAAGAATTTCATCCTCGAAATTTAGGACATGTGCCAAGCCACTAGAGGAGAACACTTGAACCAACTGACAATTCTGTCAGAGCCCCAGTCAAACCTTGATACTCGCAAAAACCACATCCTTAGGGATGCGGCCAGATAATGATCGCGGACAACGCCTCACTCACAATCCAACACACATCGATCATTAGAGCAGGCACATGCAAGGAGTACTGTCTGGTGTCGCCTCAACCAACACAAAAACCAACCATGGCATCGCTGCCACCAATTCGCTCACCAAGAAAACGCACTCCTCGCCATGAAAACCAATCCAATAATCAACGCTCATACCTGGCGGACCATCTGAACATCAGCTTCACAACCAGCTGACTAATCTCACACCCTACACCAGGGGCAACCATCACTGAGCTTCCACCAACTCACACCAGCCAAGCCGAACACCCTTGGCAGCATAGGACCAACTGTGCCAGACGATAAACTTCTTACAAATCCCAGATCTAATCAGGAAAAAGGCGCATCTCATAACCAGCCACCCAAGGCCTCGCTGGCATACGGCTCTCACCATTCTCGAGCCCCTAGAACCAGCATCTTCTTTCTGTGAAAGACCATCCACTGGTCACCAGATACTCGTCAACGGGAAACATTCATCGGCCTAATCGGTGCGATCCAAATCGCGTCAGGCCATCCGCTGACCCTCCATAGATCACTATTGCATCTCAAACCAAATCTCGCTCGGACACAGCATCTGATCCGATCCTCATGCCAACTCTACCCTCTCAGGGGAGCACGGTGAAACCAAATGACAGGATTCCATAATCCTTAATCCTCACGTCACTTGACTCAAGCTTACAGAGAAATCCTCCCTTGTTGGTCACAGACCAGGGATCATCATATCCAACACCAATGTCTCTTCAGAGACCACGCACAGGTATCGTCTATTATCCAATCGAATCCTATCCCATCTCAATTACTCTAAATGGACGCCTACCAATCCTAGTTTCACTCTTATCACAGAGCCTCGAGACACAACCTCTTACAATCCATGACACACTTCTCCAGAACCAACAGGTGCCACCAGCTACCACAGCAAGCAGGTCGAAGACACCTCGACCAATGCATACAGGTCCCCAGACAATACACTTCTTACCATGGTCGACCACTCGGTCAACCCCTACCAGCCACTCACGGCCAGCAACTGGGACCCATAATCTATCAGAGATCACTTCTTCAAACTCCATCTCATCCGAAGACACAACTTCCAACCCAGGAATAGGGTACTCATGCGGCACCCTTACCAATACATTTTCCCAACTCTCCATCCTCCCAGTGCCACAACCACAATGCTTCTAGCAATGGCACGGCAACAACACATCTCACACAGCCCGAGACAATCTCACACACCGAGGAACCAATCCTCCGATGCTCTACACATCCTCTGTAACTTTGCAAGCGAATAGCCACAGGCTGTTGGACACTGCCCATTGATTCCTACTGTGGCCCGGTCGCCTCCTGCCAAAATCAGCTTCCTTGAGTAGCTTCTTGAGCTTCGAGCTAAAGGACGGCGACTCTGGCACGGAAGCCACAGATTGCACTACCATGGAACCACCTGCTGAGAGCTGGATAGTACTTTACTGTTGAACCTCCATCAGCTGGCTGGAACCTGCCTGCCCCTGACCAGCACCACCCTACCCTCGAACCTTCTGCATGTCTCTCTCCAGCGCCGCTGCTGGCTTGCAAGCTACGTCCAGGGTGGTCGAACCCGACGCAAGAAGATGATGCCTCAACTCCACCCTCAGACCACAAACAAACTGCTCGATCTTCACCTCCTCATCTGCCATGATGTGAGAAGCACAATGGCCCAACTCAATAAACCTGGAGCGATACTACATCATTGACATGTCACCCAGGGTCAGCTCTAGAAACTCTCGCAACCTTTACGACCTGACGAAAGATGGACAGAAGGCACGCTCGAAAGTCATGACGAATTCCTGCCACCCTATCTGCCGAAGAGGACGAGACTGGAACGCTACACCACACTCTAACCTCCACCAAGTCCAGGCTGCTCCCTGAAGCCGATGAGTGGCCAACACCGCCTGCTCCTCCTCAGCACACTCCATCGCACTGAAAATCCTCTGCACATCATCAAGCCACTCTCTGGCCACCTCTGGATCTGACTGCCCACTGAAAGGAGGCGGCTGAAACTAGAGGAGCTCCTTCAACACTCGACCATGATCACCTCGAGCCTGGCCCTCGCCAGCATCACCACCCTACTGCTGGCCCCCTCGGCTGCCGCTGGAGCACATACTCGAACATGCCTCGGAAGAAATCATCCATCCCTAGTGCTCGCGCACCTCCAGCTACACTCTCAAAAATTGAAGCTCTGCTCTGCTCCTCCGGACCATCACCAGACTCTCCCTGTTGGGAACGAGTCCTCCTCTGTGGCGCCATAACACGCCTGGCATCAAGGAAAGCAACCACAAATTAATAAAACACACGGGCCCTAAGCCAGTCGCCAACTGTACAAGACATTCATGGACCTTCTGGACAACTGTAGTCATTTCAGATCCTTATATACCTCCACAACCTCACTCTGATACCAGCTGTGATGACCTGGGATACGAGTACCAGAAAGGAACTGGCGCGACTTGAACCTCGGCCCACCTCCCACGAGCCCGAAGACTCGAAAGGGAAGAAGGATGGTGTGGGGGGTATGTAAGAAGCTAAAGTGACCATAGAGATAGTATAATGAACAACTAAATAATGATGCAGAAATTAAATAAATAACTAAACTGCTACAGGGTCCAGTACATCTCATGTCTAAATATAAGTACAGTCAACTGAAAGAAAGGTACAAGTACACGGGGTATATCCCGGCTCTGGCAACTGGCAGCTAACCTCAGCTACTAGAACCTCGCTGAAAACCTGCGGCATCCCGCGATGACCCCGCCTCACCTGAAAACCATAGGGGTGAGCCTCATTTCATAGGCTCAGTCGGGATCCCGTGGACCCCCACCTCACACGAAAAATAAGATAAGAAAGTAAGAGAGCAGGAAAGTAACGCTACCTAACAGGAGCACGGCAGAACCAACAAGCTGTAGTAAGTAAATGAAAAAGCTATCTACTCTAACAGTACCGTACTGCAGAGCCTCGGTCTGACAAAACTTGAATCCGTACCCGCCAGCAGACAAGAGCACCACCCACTAGAAGAACAACCAGATGAGTCCCTTGACGTCTTACACTGCGCCACAAGTGTCTAGCTACAACACCCCGGGCGGAGACAAAGACACACTCTGTAACGACCCGGATCCCGGATACCAGATATACCCGATAAATTATCAAATATACCTGATAACACTTCGAACCCGCGAGGCCTCCCAAGGGCGGATAAGCCCCTTAAAGGGATAAAGGATTGTTGTGAGGGGTACATCGAACTAAGAAGGTGGCCTTGGTATACGAAATCTTACGCATGTCCAAACCTCACTTGCGGCAAAATAACTTTGGGGTATCTTGAATGGAACTTCCCTCTAAGCCTCCTATTCGCGATGCAGATACAAGGTTGACAGCAACCCAACGCATCTAGTCCCTTTCCCTCGGGGCATTTCTAAGGGTGTTTCCACTTCAGCATACCAATTGGTACACAGTTGCTCAAGGTGGGTGATTGGTAATGGTGAATGGGTTAATTTTCTTCATGATGTCTGGATAGGCAATGCAACTCTCAAAACTAGACTGCTGAGTCCCTACGAGGGTCCTCACGCCACTGTCCGCCAGGTGATCAGTGACCACCTCCACCCAATTTGCAATTTCCTCCCGAACACTCCGATCTTGGATGAAGTTGTCCTCTGCAGCAATACTCCGGACGTTCGAATCTGGTCCATCACCAACTCAGGGAACTTTACTACCAAATTTGCTTACCATATGGTTAGGACGCCAGGGATTCGGCGGCCCAGTCTTTGCAAGTTGTGGCATCCATCCTTTAATCCTCGTGCATCTATTTTTGGCTGGAAGCTTCTTCAAAGAGCTGTTCTGGTTGACAATCACATTCCTGAATGTGGAATTTACACTGTTTCCAAGTGCTCCTGCTGGTCCTTGCCAAACTCAGAGGACCTCAACCACCTTTTCCTCCATAGTGAGATTGCCACTGAACTTTGGCGATGGTTCATGCCTCTTATTGGCTCGGGGTGTTTGCTGCACGGCCAAGTGACCACCCGCCTTTGGATATTCTTGGAGCGTTGTAGTATGCAGTCACCCTTCAGATTTATCACTCTTTACACTATGCTGCTAATGCTTTGGGAAATCTGGAAGGCCAGGTGCACTAGGCGCTTTGAGAATACTCCCAGTAATATCAGATACATTGTTGCCTCTATTAAATCTAGAGTTCAATGGGCAATGGAGAAAACAACCTTTAAGATCAGATGCCTGCATGATTTTACTCAAGCCTTGGTATCCTTTAACTTCCAACCGAACTACAAATCCAGGGTTATCAAGTTTATCAGGTGGATACCACCCTTGTCAGGTCTATGCCTTAATGTCGATGGAGTGTGTAAGGGATACCCGGGTCCTAGCGGACGTAGTGGGTGCATCAGAGACCAGACGGATAAGGTGATACTGGCCATTACCCAGTTTTACGGAACTGGCACCATTCTTATAGCAGAATGTCAAGCTCTTTGCGATGGCCTACGATTGGCAGCAGAATATGACATCTCCCTATCCAGCATCCAATCGGATTCAGTGGCCCTCATTCAATCTTTCAACAATAATACTTGCCCCTCCTGGAGCATGCTTTACTGGTGGCATGAAGCTTCAAGGCTCTTGTCCAAGCAATGTATCGCCGCTACCCACATTTTCGCGAGGCTAACCGAGTTGCAGATTCGCTGGCCTCCCATGCATGCAGGACTACAGTGAATAGCTTCTATGCATCTATTGAAGAGCTCCCTAAAGCATGCATTGCCAACATCAAGCTGGACAATCTCTCCTGCGGTAGCATCAGAGTCTTGTGATATCCTCATCCTTCTTACGCTAAGATTGGCCCTCCGGTGGTTGATTCATCCCAGTGACCAATCTGTGTATCCCTAGCCATTATGGTGTCACTAGGGTTTTTCTAGTTTCTTTGCTACAATGAAAGGGGTCATCCCCAATGACTTTGTAATTACCATTCCTATTAATAAATTACCTTTGGCATTGGGAAACTACTTGGGGGAGTGAGTACATCTTCTCCCTATAGGGGAAGCGTCACTCGACCAGTTGCATTTCCTAAGGCTTGGTTTTGGTTTAAAAAAGAAAAGCAGTAATCCACACTCTAGTCTGAGGTATAAATAGTGTCTCCAAATTTTCAATGCGAATATCACGGCTGCCAATTCCAGATCATGCACGGGATAATTAACTTCATGCTTTCTTAACTGCCTAGAAGAGTAGGCAATCAAAGAATGTACAAGTCCCACAACAGGAAGGAGATACAAGACTACACCTACATGGGGCATACACCGGACAAAAAAAATAAAAGATAGACCAACTGCTGGCACTCTACGCACGGTCTCCGAAATCACGAGAACTGCTGGCAGATGGCTGGGACTAATCACCTGAAAAGGAGCGGGACTGAGTCACAGCCAGACTCAGTAGGGGTCACGTGGATCCATAACTCACACTAAAGAAGCAGGCAGGCAAATTAAAATACAATTAGAGCATGCATTTAGACAATTAAACAGGCAGATGCACTAAATCAACATGTCACTACAGTAGAACAGAAAGGTCTATCTAGGAGGGTAAGATGGCTAACAGGATGCCAACATAAATAAATAAATAACAGGAGCAGCAGCTAGCAACAGGAACTAGGGGAAAAAACTAAATCTACCAACAGAATAAACTCAACTATTCCAGTGATAGGGGAAAGGACAGGAGAAGCCACTAGAAGAGAGAGAGACTAGCTGCACCCCCTGACAGCTTACACTGCATCTCAGGCAACTCGCGAGTCTGGGACACGACAAGCGAGAGACATAATTGAACTGTACCAATCGAGAACTAGTCAGAGTGGCACTTGTCAGTGTCAGCTCTCGCCTCTGACCACGTGTGCACAAACTGACTCCTACCTAGAGCTAGGCCTACAGCTAGATTTTTCCCCCCGTAGAATGCTACGGTACAATCGGGGACCCACGGCGCTAGCTTAAAATCGTTTAATGGGATTGCCCCTCTACCTCTCCCGAGTGAGTCAACGATCCGAGAAGTCTAGGGCTACGTCTAGTGGTTCCGTCACATAAGAAGTCCAAGCACTCCATTGGGATTCTAGGTGTGAGCCATTGATCATAAAATAACATAAATAGAGCATAGAACACATTAGACGGGGATTATGCAAGCTTTTCCAAAATTTCTAGAGACAACAAAGCATAACAGACCATGGTCGGCGCGTTATGCGAACATAACGCACCTCCCCTAGGCCGTTATGCCCACCCGAGCAATAAAATGAACACAACCTCACAGGCATGCAGATCATAACGCACTTCCAATGGGCCGTTATGCTGAGTATAACGCGCCACCCCTTGCCCATTATACTCAACCGAACAACCATTAAAATCGCAAGAAACATAACGCGCCAAGGCTGGTGCATTGTGTGACTATAACGCACCCATCTAGGCCCATTATAGTCACCCGAAAATATAAAACCTCAAAAAATCCATAGTTTTTACACCACATAAAGTGCCTAGAAAAGGGCGTTATGTGTACATGACGGACGAGACCTGGTCTGTCATGCCAAATGGTCCTACAGACCTACAGGGTTTACCGCCACATAACGGTCCTAAGGTGGTCCATTACGTTAAACATAGCGCACCCCCAAGGGTCCGTTATGGGTATAACGGCCTCTGGAAGGACCGTTATACTAGCTGGAAAATGGGAGGGACGAGTTCGAGACTGAACTCCGCTCCGGTCGAGCCAGATCGGCGGAAAACAAAGAAAACGGGGTAGAGGAAGCTAAATCACACATTATTACAACTACAACATGCATCAAAATGTAAATACGGTGGCCATGGTGAATTTTCATGCAATTTAGGCTAAAAATACCCTAAAATTAAACTTGCACAGAAATCGATGCTAGAGGGCATACATGTGGATGCATGAGGTGTCTAAATGACCCTAGCGAGGTGGGTAGTCCATCCCCCTACCTGGATTTTGACAAAAACACCGGGAAGCATGCATGCAGACGACGAAGACCTTAGACACCTCTCGACCTGTCCCGTTCCCACGTCCCACGAACCACGACGAGGTCGGCACCCCTGCATTCCTCGCGACGCGCTCGTTCCAACCGGACCTCCTATGCCTCGATCTGACCATGAACAGGCCTCCAACCGAGGGATTGGGAGTGAGGGGGAGAGAGAAAGTGAGAGGGGGAGAGAGGATCGAGAGAGAGGGGGAGACTCGTATCAACAAAGGTTTCAGTTCAGGCTGTTCATATTCATCTAGCCCATGTATGTAGTCCTACAGCCGTCTGACCTCCGGACTAATTTCTTTGGCCACCAGCAATAGAGTCTATCTTCTCCGATTGTGGGTGTGTATTCTGATTACTGTAGGTAGCCTGGTCCGGGTTGGTGTTGGCCCCGGAGGAGTAGGTCATGGCGTGATGCCACAGACATGTGCCCCCATCTTCAGGTGAGGTGTGGCTTTCTTCTTGATCTTTGCAGGGACCTGCTGCCATTCATGTCGTTCTTTCATTGGCGTCAGAAAGTAGGCCTCATAAGTCTGCTGAGTGTTGGCTTCTGTGACTTCTTCGAGCAATGGCTAGTATAATGAAATCATATTGGTTGCAGCCCTCCTCAGAGATGCTTCATGGGGTTGTGGAGGGTCAACCTTGTACTCTCCCAACTCTATTTCTTCATTCTTTACCATGCCTTCAATGATGTCCTTAAACACATAGCAGTCCTCAATCGGGTGCCCCAATATCTGATGGGAAGGGCTGAATCTTGGACTGTCTGTTCTCTTCAGGTCCTCCGCCCTTTTTGGCTCAGGAAGGGTGACCTTATTATACTGGGTGACCCAGTCAAATAAAATCCTAGTCTTCTCTTTTGGGAAAGAATAGGCCTTCCTCATTTTGTCCCTGAGTGAGGGAGCTTCCTTCTTGTCCTTTGCTTTGGCGGGCTGAGGTGCAGCTGCTTTCTTACCCTTATCTCTTTGTTGTTCAAATGCCTTGATATCAAGAGTGTTTGCTTCTTTAGGGGCTGGGCGTCGCTCTACCACCTTTGCCTTCTGTGCAGTGGCAGTGGTTGATGTAGGGGCAAGCCTAGCCAGAAAGGCTTCAATGTCGGCCACCACGTTGTTCAAGCAGTCAAACGATCGAATTTCCATGCAAATCATCCTTTCCAATACCTCCCTCTAGAGGTTTTTTTTGCAGATTTGCACATTGTCCTCTGGATGCGGGGGCCACTTGCACCTCATGCTGAGGTTCCTCCACCTCTTGATGTATTCAAGGGTTATTTCATCTGCCCTTTGCCCAGTTGAGTAGAGTTTAGCCACCATGACCTCCCTCTCAGTGACGTGAAACCTTTCTCTAAACTTCTTTTGCATATCCGGCCAGTCGCTGATCGACACGACCAGGAGGCTAGAATACCACTAAAATGCGAGCCCTATCAATGAGGACCCGAAAAGCTTCAACAGATATGACTCGTCTGTGGCTAGGTCGCCCATGATAGTCATGTAATATGCGACATGTTCCTTAAGGGATCCCTTCCTGTTGAACTTGTCGAACTTCGACAGCTTGCCGATCCCCAGACGGAGCCTCTTTGCTGCATGATGCGGAGGATACGGCAACCGATAAGCATCAAATGTGACATAGTCACCTTCATTTCGCTCAGTAAGCTTTAGTTTAATCATCCTCTCCACCATCAGCTTGTTCAGGGTGATCAGATCGACTGGTTCTAGGTAGAAATGTGTCGGTTGCAGGTAAGGGGTGACCAAGGTGGTCGCCTGTGGAGGAGGATGCAACAATGGAGGTGTTTGGTGCACTTGTGGCAGCACCGGTGGCATCAGCGGCTGTGGTGGGCACTGCTGGGTGGTCGCCAGGCCGGGCTCTACTAGCTGGGGCTAGGCGTATAATGGTGGGAATTCACATGGGTTGATACCTCCCAGTGATGACTCGGCTTGCATCTCGGACTGCTTGGAAATCGAGGTTTGTTCTATTTTCTCCATCAGTTGCTTCTTCAGAAGTTCTATCTCCTATTGATATTTCTGGAGCAGCAATAGTATTGATGAATCCATGGCCGCTGTGCTGGGGATGGCTTCTACTGTTTCCCCTGAAGCACCTTCAGGCGAGGTATTCAGCAACACCTCCTCCTCTTCAGCTGTCACCACGTTTGCAGTCAGGGTGGTGATTTCCTTAGATAAGATTTATTTTTCCTTTTGCCACTTGCACCGTATCGAGCAGCCACTCGAAGTGCACCGCTTTGATCCGGCCGATCCGCCCTTCCTGCAGCAGCGCCTTCACTGCCGCCCGCACCGGCGAATAGCGGTAGTTGAACGCCACCCGCAGCCGCCGGCCGGTGCGCTCCACCGCCGCCAGGATCTCGCGGCAGGTCGCCGCGTCGGTGGTCATCGGCTTTTCGCTGATCACGTCGCAGCCCAGTTCCAGCGCCCGGATGATGTACTGGTGGTGGGTGCGGTCGACGCTGGTGACGATCACCGTGTCCGGCTTCGTCTCGGCGATCATCCGGTCGAAGTCGCCGGCATGGTAGGCGGGGATGTCCGCCGGCGCGCCCCAGCCGCGGTACTTGCCGTTGCACCAGGCCATGCGGGTCATGTTGGTGTCGCACAGCCCGACCAGGGCGTGCCGGTCGGCATAGGTCTTCAGGATCGCCCGCGAGTACATGTACGAGCGCGCGCCCAGGCCGACGATGGCGTGGCGGTGTTTCTCGGCCATGGCGGGCCTCCCTGTCGTTTTCGTCGGTCTTAGCCGGCCGCGACGTCGATCGCGAGGTCAACGACCCCCTTTCCTCGCGCCCCGCATCGCCGCACAAGGGCTGGATGCACGTCTATTTCCTCGGCATCGCCGGCGCGGGGGTCAGCGCCCTGGCCTCGGTCCTGGCCTCGGAGGGGCACACGGTCTCGGGCTCCGACGACGGCGTCTTCCCGCCGGTCAGCACCTACCTGACCCGCATGGGCATCCCCTATCATGTGGGCTTCGACCCGGCGCAGATCCCGGCCGCCATCGACGTGGCCATCGTCGGCTCCAGCGCCAAGCTGGACCTGGGCGACAATCCCGAGCTGCAGGAACTGATCGCTCGCGGCGTGCCTCGCTATAGCTTCGCGGAATACCTCGGCCTGCACACCGAGGCGCGCGACAACATCGTCGTCGCCGGCAGCTTCGGCAAATCCAGCCTGACCGCCATGATCACCTTCCTGATGCGGGCTGCGAACAAGGATCCGGGCTATTTCATCGGCGCGATCCCGCTCGACCTGGACGCCACCGGCCACTGGGGCCGCGATCCCGCCTTCGTCATCGAGGGCGACGAGTACATCGTCTCCGGCGAGGACCGCCGCTCCAAGTTCCTGCTGTACCACCCGTCCCAGGTGCTGATCAGCTCGATCGTCCACGACCATGTGAACGTCTTCCCGACCATGGCCGCCTACGAGACGCCGTTCGCCGAGCTGCTCACCCTGCTGCCCAGGGACGGCCTGCTGGTGTGCGCCCAGGGCTACGAGCCGATCGAGCGGCTGACCGCCGGGCGCAAGGTGGTGTGGTACGGGCTGGAGGAGGGCGCCGACTACCGCGCGCACAACATCCAGGTGGGCGAGACCACCCGCTTCGACCTGACCACCCCGTCGGGCGAGGTGATCCCGTTGACCACCCAGTTGCTGGGCTTGCACAACATCGAGAACATCGCCGGCGCCGCGGCCCTGCTGCTGGAGCGCGGTGACATCGACCCGTTCGAGCTGCGCACGGCCGTGCCGCGCTTCCGCGGCGTCGCCCGGCGGCTGGACAAGAAGACCGCGGTCTCGCGCGTCCCGGCCTACGAGGGCTTCGGCTCCTCGTATGAAAAGGCCCGCTCGGCCATCGAGGCCATCGCCCTGCACTTCCCCGACCGCCCCGCCGTGGTGGTGTTCGAGCCACACACCTTTTCCTGGCGCGACCGCGAGGCGCTGGCCTGGTACGACACCGTGTTCGAAGGGGTGACGCGGGTGCTGCTGCTGCCCCCGCCGGGCCACGGCGCCGCCAGCCACCAGCAGCTGACCCAGGACGAGATCCTGCAGCGCATCCGCGCCGCGGGCGTCCAGGCCGACGGGTTTGCCGGCGGGCCTGAGGTGTTGGCCGACCTGGAGGCGTCGCTGAAGGGCGACGAGGTGCTGCTGCTGCTGTCGTCGGGGCCGCTGGCGGGCCTGGCCGAGAGCGCGCCGGCGATGCTGGAGGCGAAGTTCGGGGGCTAGCGCCCAGGCTTAGGTCGCCAGGTCCCTGAGCGCCGAGGCGACCGCATCGCGGAATCGCGCATCCTCCGCCAGCCGGGCCGGGAACACCTCGCGGATGTCCAGCAGCGCCAGCAGGCTTTTCCCACGCGCGACATCCGCCAGCCGCTCGGCCATCGGGTCCGGGATCGTCCGGCCCCTGGCGGCTTCCAGCGCGACGTAGGTCATCCAGGCGGCGACGGGGCGCGCCAGGCGGTCAACCGGACGGCCGGCGTCGAGGGCGGCCTGAGTGGTGGCCAGCAGGCGGATCGGCAGCTTCTGCGAGCCGTCCATGGCGATCTGCGCCAGGCGGTGGCGGATCGCGGGGTTGGCGAAGCGCCCCAGGATCGCGCCGATGTAGCCGGTCACGTCCATGCCGCGCGGCGCCGTCACGGCCGGGGCGATGTCCAGGGTCATCAGATCACGGACGAAGCTGGATAGCGTCGGGTCGGCCATGGCCTCGGCCACGGTCTCGAAACCGCTCAGCAGGCCCAGATAGGCCAGGCTGGAGTGGGCGCCGTTCAGCAGCCGCAGCTTGGCCGCCTCGTAGCCGGCGACGTCCGAGGTCAGGGTGACGCCGACCGAGCCCAGGTCCGGCGCGTCGGGGCCCAGCGCATCCTCCAGCACCCATTGCACGAAGCCCTCGCGCTGCACCGGCGCGGCGTCGGCCAGCCCCAGCCGCCGCTCCACCAGCGCCTTCAGGGCGTCGTCGGCCGCCGGGGTGATGCTGTCGACCATCGAGGACGGGAAGCGCGCCTCGCCCTCGATCCAGGCCGCCAGGTCGGCGTCCCGCGCCCGGGCCATCTGCAGCACCCCGCGCCGCAGCTTCTCGCCGTTGCCCGGCAGGTTGTCGCAACTGGCGACGATGAAGGGCGCCAGCCTGGCCGCGCGCCGGCGCGCGAGGCCCGCGACGATCCAGCCGATCGCGCTGCGCGGCGCCGCTTCGCCGCCCGCCAGATCCGCCGCGACGTCGGCATTGGCGGTGTCGAGGTCGCCGCCGGCGTCCAGGCCGTAGCCCTTCTCGGTGACGGTCAGGCCCAGCCAGTGGGTGGTGGACGTCGCCAGCCGATCCAGCACGCGCTGCGGCTCGCGCGGCGCGGCCAGCACCTCGGTCATGGCGCCGATCACCCGCACCGACATCTGGGCCTCCAGCTCGGCCAGGGCATAGAGGCCGTCCTGCGGGGCCAGGGCGTCGGGGATGGTCGGGGTCTTCGGGGCGACGCCGCTGATCGCCCAGCGCGGATCGGCCTCCAGCAGCCGGTCGAAATACCAGGCCTGGTGCGCGCGGTGGAAGGCGCCGGGACCAAGCTGCGCCACGCCGATGGTCAGGCCGGCGCGGTCATAACCGAACCGCCGAACACCCGGCTTCAGGGCCTCCAGGGTCCGCATCGACAGCCGTTGCGCCATTCCCGAGCTCCTGCCCCGTCCTACCCAAGTCAGGGGCCAAGCCCCCTTGCTCATTCAGAAACCGGTGTCATGTTGCAGGACAAAGCCCGAAGCGCGGACGGTGTCGCAACGCCCCGGCCTCG